>JAQHUG010000015.1:5214759-5226628 GCA_028555095.1 Dicrostonyx torquatus
TTTTCGAGACAGGATTTCTCTATGGCTTTGGAGTCTGTCCTGGAACTAGCTCTTGTAGACCAGGCTGGCCTCGAACTCACAGAGATCCGCCTGCCTCTGCCTCCCGAGTGCTGGGATTAAAGGTGTGCGCCATCACCGCCCGGCTTCTAGTGTTATATTTCTAAGAGATGGATGGACCAGTCCAGGATATTTGGAACAAAATGGATTGGAGGAGATGAATTCTAGAATTTTATTTGTTTGTTTGTTTAGTTTCTCGAGACAGACGTTCTGTCCTGGTACTCACTCTGTAGACCAGGTTGGCCTCGAACTCATGGAGTTCCTCATGCCTGTGCCTCCCGAGTGAATGCTGGAATAAAGGCATACACCACTACTGCCCAGCGAGTTCTAGAATTTTAAAGACTTTGTTCTGGACCTCATAACCAACCTGTACAACAGAGAGGAAACTATTAAGTCGAGGCCAGGTTGCGGTTGCACACATTCAGGAGGCTGGGCAGACAGTTCAAAGTTGTCTCGGAAGCCTCAGGCTACATAGGCGCTCTTGGGTAGTCTGAGTTGCTTAGCAAAACCCTGATTTGAAATCAAAGGTTGAGATGCCCAAGGCCAGGTTCCATGCCAGCACCTCTAAATAAGGGAGTTTTCAACAGCAGTCAGTCAGGTAGGAAATGGGGCAGCGAGAATTTGGGTCTGGCATTCAGAGGCTTCTTAAGATGGGCACAGAGCTCAACTGTCATCTGAGAAATCTTGCTGGGTACAGTTGCGCTCGCCTTTAATCCCAGTCAGGCCGGTCGATCTGTGAGTTCAAGGCCAACCCGGTCTACAGAGTGAGTTCCAGGACAGCTAGTGTTACCCAGAGAAAAACGAAAAACAAACAACTCTCACACACGTGTCTTGGGAATGGACGCATTTACAAGTAGGGAATTATGAGGAGAAAAGGACACAGAGCCGGGCGACGGGGATAATAAGTCTTTCCTCCTGTCAGGGCTGAGGAGACCAAGACTCGCACACCTCAGAATTCAGCCGCGAGAGTTCAGGCTCGCGGGTCCTGCAGCCCCTCAGGAGACCCAGGTCCCCGAGAGCCCGGCCACTCCGGCCACCTCTGGACGTCACCCACCTGAGCCGCAGTACCCGCGTGGTCTGCAGCGGGCCTCCTGCGCACGCGCACTCCCCCGACCGTTGGCGGGGGCGGAGTCTGCTGGGACCACCCCGCCCTCCGTCACCAGGGCAACCAGTCCCACCCGCACCACTTCAGTGCGGTTCGCGGTGGTTAGCTAGTCCAAGGACGTTTGATATCTGTGTTAAAAAACAAATACATAACTAAATAACGTATTATAATATTAAGTTGGGGGGGGGGCTGGAGAGATGGCTCAGAGGTTAATGTTCTTCCAGAGGACCTGAGTTTAATTCCCAGCAACCACATGGTGGCTCACAACTATCTGTAATGACACCTGGTGCCCTCTTCTGGCCTGCAGGCAGAATACAGGCAGAACACTGCATACATAATAAATCTTAAAAAAAAGTTAAAAAAAAATATTAAGTTGGGGGCGTCACCACAGCCCTCTAACACCCCTATATCCAAGAAGTCTGAGATGATTGGAAGCCCCTGGCCTAGGAGTTGCCCCAGTCTGGACTCCAACTCCCAGCCTGCCAAGCGCTGACCCCTCCCCAGGAGGGAGTTCAGGACCACTCCCACAGGCTATTCAGGCTCCTGCCAGAAAAAGGGTTTGCTTTGGGCTCCTCTTCCCGCCATGCTGTCTCGGTCCACCCGAGACTGCTGCATTTATTAAATATGGGCGTTTTAATTCGGTCTAATCTGGTTTGATTGGAGTTCTCTGCGGAGATGCTTTTACTAAGATTAAACCAAACTGTATGTCCCACATACTCAATTCATGTATCAGCACATTTACTTTTACCCTAACAGTATTCCTTTTCCCTCCCCAGCTATTTTGCCTATCTGGACTTTTTTTCCCCTTCAAATTAAATATTTAATCTTTGTCCTTATCCACCCCACTTGTCTTTCACTCTTAACTAACGTCTGAGTCTACTCCACACCATCCTTGTTGTTTATCTGCCAAGTTCCTCCAGTCAAGGGGCAGTGCTGTTTACTGACTAGCATGACATTGCACAGTGGGAATAAACAGCAGTTGTGACTGCTCTCCCAGTCAATATCCTATTCAGGGAATAAAACAATTTATATTACATACTTGGAGCACCTAGACTAAGGAATTATTTTTTGAACTCAATTCTACCATATTTCATTCCTACCTGATCATCAACCTGGGGACAAGGCTCAGCAGTAAAGAGTGTTCACTGCTTTTGCAGAGAACGCAGGCTTGGTTTGTAGCATCCATGATGGATCCCAACCACCTGTAACTGATGCCCTTATCTAGCCTCTGCAGGCCACTGCACCTACGTGGTGCATATACAGTCACTAAGTCTAGCACACATACACATAAAGCTTATGGTATCTAGTGAGACTGAGTTAGGTGAAATCCCAGAGAATGCAGATACAATTATATGCTGTGGGACAATGATCTTTTATCCTGTCACTTGTATTATTTTTAATAAAATGGTGATTGGCCATTAGCCAGGCAGGAAGTATAGGCATGGCAACCAGGCAGGAAGTAGAGGCGGGGCAATGAGAACAGGAGAATTCTGGGAAGAGGAAATAGTTAATCTGTAGTTGTGACCCAGTCTCAGAGGATGCAAGATGTGACTGCATCGCCGAAAAAGCTACCAAGCCACATGGCTAACATAGACAAGAATTATGGGCTAATATAAATTATAAGAGTTAATAAGAAGCCTGAGCTAATAGGCCAATCAATTTATAATTAATGTAGACCTCTGTGTGTTTATTTGGGACTAAATGGCTGTGGGATCTGGTGGGACAGAACCCTCTCCAACAATTATAAATATGTTCAAAGACACACATATCTGAATGAAGTAAGAAAGGCGGTGGATAATATGAAAGACAAATTAAACAAAGAGAAACTTATCTGAACTGTTGGAAATGAAAACAGCAATTGAAGTAAACACTTATGTGGAAAGTCTCAGCAATAGAATGGACAGCTCAAGGAAAGGACAGAATAGCTGGGCTTGAAGACAAGCGGGAAGAACAAGGACAATCCAACAAAGACAAAGATAAAATAGTAAAAAGGTACCGGTGGGAACTTCAAGATATATATGACACTCGGAAAGACCAAATCTATGGTTACAGGTATAAAAGAACCACCTCAGTCTAAAAGTACAAAAAAAATTTCAAAAAAATCAATATAGCCCAGTATTAGGAAAATGCCAGTTCAGCTACAGGAGGGACTTAGGACACCAAAACAATAGATGAAACCACCCCTCCTCATATCAAAACACTGAATGAAAAGAACTAACACATAAAATGTACCAAGAGAAATGCTAAGCCTATAAATTATTATATAGGTAGGCACATCAAAAGAATAGAAGATTATTCAAGTAAACTTTAAAAACCAGGAGGGACTGGACAGACAGATGCATTTAACGTTCTGCACGACAACTGTCAACCAGACTACTGTACTGTGGTGGCCCCCACAGGCTCATGTATTTGGATACCTGGTCTCCATATGGTGGAGCTCTCTGGTGAGTTTGTGGAATATTGAGGATATGTAGCCCTGCTGGAGGAAGTACAACACTGGGTGTGAGCTTAGAGGGTTTGTGCCACATCCAGTTCCCTCTCTACTTCCTGTGTGCAGCTGAAAATGTGCCCAGCCAGTCTCCTGCTCCTACTTCCCTGCCTCCCCCACCATGATTGACCCGCCCTCTGGAATGTTAAGCCATTATACAATTTTCTGCAAGTAGTCTTTGGCCATGGTGCTGTATTACAGAAACAGAAAAGTAACTGATACATATACCTTTAGCAATGTTGTCTCTCATAATTGAGGAAAAACAAAAAAATTCCCATGATAAAAATAGGCTAAAGGAACTGAATGCCCACTAAGCCAGCTCAGCAAAAAATACATTATGAAATCTTTCTGACCAAAGGGAAAAACAAATCCACCTCTGCAGTTCCAGGAAAGATAACCCATGTTAGGATAATACTTAAGCGAGAGAAGAAGATGAAAACACCAAACACCACAAAATCAACATGATGTCAAGGATCAATACACAACTTTTAAAAGTAACTGAATATTAACAGTCTTGATCAAAGATCAATCAACTGCATGAAAAGGCAAACATTATGTATTAGTTCTATCAACTGGACTTGGTGGGTTAGTTAAGAAAAGACATGGAGGGGGATGGAGAGATGGCTCAGAGGTTAAGAGCATTGCCTGCTCTTCCAGAGGTCCTGAGTTCAATTCCCAGCAACCACATGGTGGCTCACAAGCATCTTGGGTCTGGTGCCCTCTTCTGGCCTGCAGGCATACACACAGACAGAATATTGTATACATAATAAATATTTTTTTTAAAAAAGACATGGAGTTGGGAAAGGAACATGTGTGTTGTGGACAAGTTTGGGGGAGGGAGGATGTCAGAGTCGGGTTCAGATAAGGTCAATATACATTGTATGCATGTATGAAATTCTGAAGGAATCAATATAAATTTAAAAAAATCCAGGTAACTGGTGAAATCATCCGGCTACTGGACCATTCATCAAAAGGTACCTCAGACTCTTTTTCTTTTGTACTCGAGCTAATGTTCTCAATTAAAACAATCAGGGCTAGAGAGATGGCTGGCACTTGTTGCTCTTCCAGAGGACCAGAGTTCAGCACCCCATGTCAAATTGTTCACAAGTGCCTGTATCTCCAGTCTCTGGAGACCTGACCCCTCTTCTGGTCTCTGATAACACCTGCATACATGTGCTGTATATATACATAAGCATTTTAAAAAGTCTTTAAAGTTAATAGATAAACAAGTACTAGTGATCAACATCAATAGATCACAGTAAACTAATGCGTGCATATATGTATACACACATGTTGGGAACTGAACCCAGGACCTTGGGGATACTAGGCAAGCACTCTACCACTAATCAATACCTACAGATCATATGCTGTAACTAAAAATATGACTACATTTACTGTGTGTGTGTATTTATGCCAGAGCACACGTGGATGTCACAGGATAACTTGGAGGTGTCAATTCTCTTTCCTTTAATCTTGTATGTCCTGGGTCTCAAACTCTGCTCATCAGGCATGGTGGCTAGCATTATTATTGCTGAACCATCTTGTTGGCCTATAAGTTGTGATTTTTGAATGACTCATTGCTACCATTGGATCACAGAAAAACCTAGCAGCAAGGCTGTATTTACTATCTACAAAGAACTGAAAAAGACCAACAGTGATTCCAGTTGGCCATTTCTGTGGTCTGTAGTACTGTATTTCAACCTTCTGCATTCCATGGGTTAACTATTAAAACATAAAAACATTTAAATATTGACAACTCTTTGTAGATGTTCCCACACATATTTAACCAAAACTAAAGTAGAAATACTGAATACCTCTCTTTATTAATTGCTCAGAGTCCGGGGGGGGTGAGAAACAATGAACCTACGAGATACATATTCTGGCAGGAGAGAATTTATGCTAAAAACTTAGATGTCACTTGGAATACAGAGAGGATTTGTGAAATCACCAAACGTGTGTGGTTCCGGTGGGCAGGGCTAAAGAGTGGCTTACCTTACTGCCTTAACATTCATCCTGTAAGCAACCACAGGGAAACATCAGTTACTTTTTTTGATTGTAGGATTCTTTGAGCACTTCACTGCTGTAGAATGACTCTCAGGATCTTTGCCTTTTTCTTTGTGTAGTGTTAATTTAAATTATTCTCTACTGTCGCAATTTGGTTAAATTTTCAAAAAATTGTATTTGAAGACAGTGCAGCATTTTCCTTTCTTAGTTCATTTACTTGTATAAAAGTGAACATTAAAGAACAGAAAAACATTTTCAAAATTTACATTTCTGTATGGGGTGCACCTGGTGGTCAGCGGACAACTTACAGAAGATGGTTCTCTCCCACTCTGTGCGTTTCATTGACAGAAATCAGGTCATCAGGCTTGGTGGCAAGTGTCCTTCCCTGCTGAGCTACCCTGCCTACCCTGAAAAGTTACCTGCATACAGGTCTGTCATCTAAGGAATGTGTCTGAAAGACGGCAAACCAACAGTTATAGAATCTGCCAAGCAACTAGAAACATGTGACGTAAATGAGATAAACCTCCAACTGGAATTCGATCAGCGAAGTGAAGAACAATTTTTCTTATATTATTTTAATAAATATGAAAAGTAGGAAAGAACCCACATATTTTTAAAATTTGAAAGATTTACTTGTATTCATTTTGTGTGTACATGTGAGGATGTGCACCATGTGCAAGCCTGGTGCCTGAGAGACCAGAAGGTAATCGGAGTCCCTAACACTGTATCCAAGCTATGTTGAGTCACCAGGTGGTACCTCTGCAAGAACAGCAAGTGCTCTTAACTTTGGATTCTGCTCTCTAGCCCCGCCCAGTATTCTTATACATATCCCAGGTGTTACCTCTCTTTGCCTGTTAATTCCTTTGACATAACGTGACTTATTTCAAGATATTCAGACCCCAGAAACTCATATTACTGTGTTCTCAATGGTTGTGTTCCCACAAAACTCATGGGTACAATAAATTCCCCAGGAAAATACTGGAGGAGGGACTTTGGGGAAGTAAAGGCAATTGCCACAGGAAACTTAGAGCCTCTCCAACCTCACCAGGCTTGAGCAGGGAGACCCCCAACTAGGAAGAGGCCTCCACCTACCAGCAAACCTTTACTGCCCTGAGGAGAATGAGCTGCAACAAAACAAGGAAGTAAAAGTTACCTTAAGAGGCTACTGGCTAAAAGAACAAAATCTTACTTCAACAAGCTGTAATTAACAAGTCATAACCCCAGCCGCCAAGCAGAGAGGAGCTTGAGTTTGAGGCCAGGTTGGGTTACACTGAAAGACATCCCATCCCTAAAAACAAACAGGCAAGCTAACTTCAGACTGTAACTCGTCCTCATTTAGACCTTTACGATTGTTTCTGTAGTTAGTCGGACACAGTCACGGTTCAAAAGGCAGATATTTAATAAAAGACTCACAGGATGGGGGAAAAGAAACTTGGAACTTTGTTTCCTGACCCATATATGTCAGTATAAAATAACCTGGTAATTCATGTCTGCCCAAATAATTTGACGAAGATTTAGAGCGTTTCTCTCTCTCACACACACAAAAATCACTTTGGGGCTAGAGAGATGACTCAGTGGTTAAGAGCACTGACTATTCTTCCAAAGGACCTACGTTCATTTTCCAGCACCCACAGTTCACAACTGTCTGTAACTCCAGTTCCAGGGGACCTGACACCCATGGCAAAACACCAATGTACATAAAAGAAAAATAAATTAGAAAATCAGAAATATTGAAAAAAATAAAATAATTCACTTTAGTGATGATTACTGTAACCATTACTAATTTTAATTTCAAATAACAACAGAAATTAGATGTTGATCATTAATCTTTCTGATAATTTTATTATACTACATAGATCTGTATTTCTTGTGATCCAGGAAACATTAAAAATCTAAAAATTTCTTCTTAAAAATACAATATTGCACTTAATTTTTTTGGCAATTTAATTGAGGGATATTTGAGTACAAAAAACCATACATGTACAATTTTTGTCTTGATTTATAATCAACAAAAAAACTCTGTGTAAAGTAGAGCTTACAGAAGTGCCCCCAATCAAATATGTACAGTGTAGACAGAACATTTCATCTGTAAGGAGGCTCCAGTGTCTAGAAATATCACCTGCCAAAGCCAAGCGCTGCCAGTCCCAATTATGCTGACCACATCTAAGCCAACGGGTATTGGTGACAAACTCTTCTGTGATGTTTGTCGAGATAACACATGCAAACGAAGTTTGTTCTTAGAGCAGCTGAGTTCATGATACTGTTCCCTAAAGGACCTGAAAAACTGTCCTGTGGGAACTGGGATCCCAAGCTAAGCACCCCTATTAAATAGTTTTTCTGTACCTAACATTACAGATGTACACACGCTAGTTGACATGTGATTTTAGGTTAAATTTCTGTACTCTTTCTAAGATGCATGAGGATACCAGAGGAAGGTGGGCACTTTAGACGTAGAGAATACTCTTGTTAGCGTTCGTGAGGCCGCGTGTATGTGACCCGTGACTACCAAATGAGTAACACTGAACATGTATCTGCTAAATTACTGTTACCTTTCCTTACAGTGCAGTAGGTGACATACATTTACACTGACCCAGATTTGCTATTTTATTTTTTAATTCATTATTGGGTAAACATTATAGAAAGCTACTTTTCCTGTCATTTTAAAAACTTGATCGATAAGGAAGGCAGTTGTGAAATAGCTATTTGCAGAAACAGACACCAAGGTTTAGACCTACTCAATGGTGTACTAAACCTTCAAAGAGTCAAAAGGAACATAAATAGAAAACATTTATAATATAAATATATGACAGACATTTATTTTTGGCACCACTAAAAACATCTGGCAGCATTTTATACTTCTCATCTCCTTGGGGATTCCAAAAACTCCTACCCATTAAATACTTTTTTCTCTTCGAGAGGAACATGATGCATGGGTGAGAACTGAGTATTTCAAAAGCAAAGATCTCTTTTTGTTTTGTCTTACAGGGGCTGCACATGAGTAGCTGTCAACCTGCCTTTGCATTCGACTCCTACCAAGAAGCAAATTTTAAACAGTGATGTCATCTTAAACTACCATGTACCATTTGCATAGTTCTGCTATGATAAAAGTCATAGAAGTATAAAGATATTAATGCATCTTATCTTAGCTGTAACAGACTATTAACAACAGTCTATCTTGGATGTGTTAGTGTAAACTTAACAGGGAAAAAACAGTCAATAGCAAAAAGTTATCTTTAAAAATAGGTTAATGCTAAGAATAGCTTTAAAGTTTTGTTTAAAAATAAGCTTAATAAACAACAATACAAATCAGTTCAAAACTCAGCTCTTTGAAATGCCCTATTTCTTGCTTACAGCAGAAAATACGTATTTCATAGTTTTCAACATTACATGTAAAAATGAGGCACTGTTATACATAGTTGAGTATATTCACACAAATTGTTTCTGTCTCCTCCACAGGCTTGAATTTGCCCAATGGTTTCTGAACGTCAAACTGTTCACAAAAACAAGTCTTCTGAAGGAGGGGCGTAAGAAAAACCAACAAATGCATCGTCTGCCTCCAGAACGCTGGCATTCACTATTGAGTAGTCAGAAGACACGCACACAGAATAGGGGACCGCCTCTTCCGTGAAGACTGTATCAAAGTTCCTGATATCATCTGGTCCAGCCTAAAACACCAAAAGCACAGAAATCATTCACCTTAGCTTTCCTTTCATTAACTTAGTTATTTGAAATGTCTTTATGACTTTGCATATTTTCCCTGATAAGCTTTGATTTCCCCTACTTTATTATTCTGCTATCCCTGACCCACTTTTATTATTAAACTGAGATTTGTCTGTTTTAAGAAGTGAAAAGTTGGGTGGTGGTGGTGGCACACGTCTTTAATCCCAGCACTTGAGAGGCAGAGCCAAGTGTATCTCTGTGAGTTTGAGGCCAGCCTGGTCTACAAGAGCCAGTTCCAGGACAGGCTCCAAAGCTATAGAGAAACCCTGTCTCGAAAACAAAAATCAAAAAATAAACAAACAAAAAACCCCACAACACAACAACAGCAAAAACAAACAAAACAAAACAAAAAAAAAGAAGTTAAAAGTTTTACTCTTAAGTAGGGAGAGTAGTGATAAGGGTAAGAAAGGCCAGTATAACAGCATTGCCTATGTGTGTACACACACACACACACACACAAAACCACACGACTCCACCTTTTTCTCTAAACATCACCATCCCTATGCGCAGAAAACAAGGCTCAGGGAGATCTCCAGGGCAGTATTTTGCTTTGCGCTTGCCTGTTCAGCTTAGCAAGTTTAGATGGATGATGCTTTCTAATGGAGAAGTGAGGTTGTTTTAAGAAAAGTGAAAAGAGATGGTCAGGCTCTTGGTGAGGCCACCCTTAGCTGTCAAGACCTGAGGGATCAGCCACTGGGAAAGTAAGAGGAGCAAAGGCTTAGCTCCAAGGCAGTGTTTCTCCTGTGCTGTGAAGACACTGAACCTTCCCTTTAGCTAGGTTTACAGATAGGAACTGAGATGCAAACTCAGATACTGGGCTTGTAAAAGGCATGCTAAACCTCCAGGCTATTTCTGCTCTACAGGGAAGGGAAATCCTTCACGCCCAGGTCAAGAAGTCCAACTGAAGTCCAACAAAGATAGGGACTCAGGGCCAAGAAAATAACTTCAGGATATCAGTTAGCCCCGTAAATCTAAAAAATCAATCAGCGAATGAACAGCGAATGAACATGGAATGCTAAATTCTCCCATATAAGAAAAATCTCCCTCATAATACAAAGTTCTCTAGGGATTATAGACTTTGGAATTAAAAGGAATGTAAAAGGGATTAAAGAGAATGGTTTAGTGGCTAAGAGCACTGGCTGTGGGTAGATCCAGTTTAGCTCTTTCTCACCTGCTGTCAAGCCCATCTCCATTCCCTTGTGTCAGGAAAACATAAGCACCCCTTAGGGTACACACTGGGCTGTGACTTCCTTGATCTTACACTCTTTCCAGATTTACTCTTAGTTCTGCAGCATGAGTCTCTCATTCCCTGAGGGCTCCACCTTTCAGTGCAGACCCAGCTTAGCTCTTTCTCACCAACCCTCAAAGCCTTTCTTCCAAGGCCATTCCTTTCCATCACCCCCTGACTAGCCAAGGGACTCTCTGACAGAGACCCCACAGTCACCACATTTGCTCAGGATCCAGAGAGGGCAACAACAACCAAAGAACAGAACTCTGACCCAACAGAGCCAAGAGCAGACAGTGACACCAAGAGGCACCTCAGACACTGTAACTTAGATGCTTAGATCCTAGCACAAAAACACAAACACAAATAGCAAAGACAATCTGTCTCCACCAAAACGCAGCAGGCCCCGGAAAATGCATATGGTGGATGTACAAGTCAAGGACTTGTACAAGTTCAAGTCAAAATAGCAATTATGAATATAAGAACCTTAAAGAGGATAAGATAAAGTCTGTAAAAATGCAAACAGTTCAATGAAATAATGAAAACAACTCCAGACACATAATTAAAATTTAACAAAGAAATAGAATCACTAAAGAAAACCCAAACTGAAATAAATTCGTAAATGAAATGTTTAGGATGTTCTTCCAAGGCCATTCCTTTCCATCACCCCCTGACTAGCCAAAGGGGTCAAACAAAATCCTCAGAGATAAGCTCCATCAAGTGTTGTGTAATGGTTTCTTTCAGGACTGAAACATTCCATTCAACAGGGAAACTCCTTAAGCAGGAAGGTAAACAACTCAAAATAGCTTCAGGAAGTCCAAATTCAGTCGGCCCCTCTCTCTCAGAATAAAGAAGCCAAGCTGCTGAAAAGATGCGGAGACCAAACAAGTCACCCCAAAGCAGTAGAAACCTCCAGCCAGCTTGCCTTGTAGAGGTTTGATCAACTGAGCCTCCGAGGGCACGCTCTCCAACCTGCAGGCTGTGCAGTGCAGTGTGCTCCAGGGTTCCCAGATTATGTGAGATGTCACCCACACTGGAGTGAGCTTTAGTGATATAGCTATCTTTGAGTCATTTCTGCTCCTGTAAGTAACCTCAATAAAACACATTGCCTCACCAAGGTGAACGTTGGTGGCATCTGTAGTTTGATCTGTCATGGACTCCCTGTCTGGAGTAAGTAGATGTGTATGTTGCACCTCCCCAGGAGAAGCCTTGTTATACAACACACACATAATATAAAACATAGAAGAAAATCTCAGGGGTTGAAGAGAAA
>JAQHUG010000015.1:5234231-5250699 GCA_028555095.1 Dicrostonyx torquatus
CTGGGGTTACAGGTGTTTATGACCCCCCAGTGCATGTGTTGGGAATCAGACGCTGTTCCTCCTGTGGAGGAGGCGGCACTCAGCCTCTGAGCCATTTCTCTGGCCCTGGGCAGCTCCTTTTGCCCTATCTGCTGGTACTCACAGTGCACAGAGGAAGCTTTTATTTCTTAAAACACATACACACAAAGACAGAAAACGAACCTCACTACTGAGGTCTGGAAGATACACAAGAAAGAATTAATCAGACAATAAATAGATAAAGAGAGTATTCCAGATGAATAAAAAAAACCCTAAAGAGGTTAGTTAGGTCAAGCAAGTGAGAGAGTCCTGCAGCACAGAGAAGAAATATTCTTATTCATGTTCAGATTCTCTTTCCTCTCCTCTCCTCCTTTCTCTCTCTCTCTCTCTCTCTCTCTCTCTCTCTCTCTCTCACACACACACACACACACACACACACACACACACACACACACACACAAACATACAGGTGGTAAAATATGGACGTTGGTAGGAAAGAGAAGCAAGGCCTGTTTCTCAGACTCCAGCCAGAAGAACCAAATGGAAAGTGAAGAAATTTAATTTGAAAAGGAGCATAAAGTATGGGTAAGATTCCAATTAAAAATGAAATTTAATATGAAAATTTTAGTTTTAGAGGATTTTTTTGTATGTATTGTGTGCTGTAAGCCGGTGTTTTCTATTGCTCTCTACCTTAAGCTTAGAGACAGACTTTCACTGAATCTGGTGTTGATTCAACTAGACCAGCTGTTCAATTCCCAAGTCTCCTTTGCGTCCACCCTCCAGTTTGGGGGTTATAGAAGCATGTACTCTGTACAGTTTTCACATGGGTCCTGGGATCCCACATGAGGGATCCCATGTGATGAATGTAGGGCCTCATGCTTGCTCATGACTTTATGAACCAAGTCATCTCCCAAGCCCAGGATTTCAACTTAGAACATGCTGTGACCAAGGTACTCAAGTATGAAGAAAGCAGACACTATGTAAGTCTACAGAGCAAGAGGGCTCTGGACTGAAGGGGTGAATGTATGCTATGAAGACACAAAAGTAACCAAAGCCACCACACCAAGAAAAGGGTTTGAGGACAACCATAGGGCCCTACACACCTCGTGGGGCAGAGGAAGACCTAGTACAGTTTATATGGCAGAGAAAGGAGGAGGGCCAGAAATACAGATGGGCAACACGAGAGAAGTGGGAGCCCACGAGACACCAACAAATGTTAAACTGGCTGTAAGAGAAGCTGAGAAACACACGCGTTCATGTTTAATTACCAATTGGAAGTAAGTAAAACAGAAGGGAGCAGAAATTTATGCAGACAAAGCCACACACAGGTCCCTGGCAAAGGACTAGGGTACAGGGAGATGGACCTTTCCCATTGCAACAGGAAGATAAGTGCAGACAGGCTAAGGTCACAGTGCAGGGGTAGTAGCCACACTGCACGCTGGCACTGCTTGAACCCCAATCTGTGACCACCACACTGCACGCTGGCACTGCTCGAACCCCAGTGTGACCACCACACTGCACGCTGGCACTGCTTGAACCCCAGTGTGACCACCACATTGCACGCTGGCACTGCTCGAACCCCAGTGTGACCACCACATTGCACGCTGGCACTGCTCGAACCCCAGTGTGACCACCACATTGCACGCTGGCACTGCTCGAACCCCAACCTGAAACTTTTCTTCAGCGCTGTTCAGCAGCCCAGGACACAACAGCTGGACGGACTTATCTAGTGTTGTAATTTCTGACAACGACCTCAAATGAAGGGATGGAACAGCTGTGAACAGGAGTAAGACTGAGGGAGACAATGACAGAGCCAGCCACTGATCTGACAGCGACAGCGAGAGGCAGGCGTGGGGGGTGGGGTAGCAGCAGAGGCGGCTATGTCCACACAGTTCAAGTTGAAGGCTGAAAACAGCCTCCAAGAATTTCTGGAAAAAGAGTTGACAAGTTCATGTTTCTTACTAGTTTGTGAATTGCTGACATGTTAACATAATATTGATAACATAAGCAAACTGAGTTCCTTGATCTGAAACAATGGGAAGATTTCATAATTATCTCAGCAAATTCTCAAAAAAAAATTTAAAGTTATTTTAAAGCAAAAGGTATATCTTATACAGAAAAGTGGTACTTTAAAAAAAATCCTTTTAGCCGGGCAGTGGTGGTGTAAGACTTTAATTAACCCCAGCACTCGGGAGGCAGAGGTAGGCAGATCTCTGGGTTCAAGGCCAATCTGGTCTATAAGAGCTAGTTCCAGGACAAGCTCCAAAGCTACAGAGAACCCTGTCTCAAAAAGCAAAACAAAACAAAATCCTTTTAAATCTGGGTGTGAATGGTGACACATGCATTTAATACCAGTACTGGGGAGGTAGAAGCAAGTGGATTTTAGTGAGTTCAGCCAAGGTCACGTACATATAGTGAGGCCCTGTCTCAAAAGCAATTCTTAAAAATTTATTATTATTTTGTATGTATGGTTGTTTGGCCTGCATGCATGCCTATGCACTGCATGCATGCAGTACTCTTGGAAGCCAGAGCTGGAGGTACAGATGGTTATAACCTGTCATGTGGGTGCTGGAGATCAAACCTCTGGAAAAGCAACCAGTTCTCTTAACGACTGAGTTACTGCTCCAGCCCCTTAAAATGTTCTTTAAAGAAAATGCTTTCTGAAGCAGAAGGAGGGAGAAGATGAGCAAGGAAGTCAGGACCGCAAAGGACTGGCCCACCAACCGAGACAGTGTGCCTGATCTATTGGGAGCTCATCAAATCCAGCTGGACCAGGACTGAATGAGCTATGACCAAAACTGGACCCTCTGAATGTGGCTGCCAATGGGGACTGACTGAGAAGCCAATGATAATGGCACAGGGACCTATCTCTTCTGCATGTATTGGCTTTTTGGGAACCTATTCTATATGGATGCACACCTTCTTAGACTGGGATGGAGGGGGGAGGGCCTTGGGCTTCCCACAGGGCAGGGTATCCTGCCCCCTCTTAAGGCAGCAGGGGGAGGGAGGTGGGGTATTGGGGGAGCGGAAGGGCCTGGGACAAGGGGAGTAAATGTAAATTTTTCTTTTAACAATAAAAAAAAATACTGGCAAAGAAAAAATTTTTCTTTTAATAATAAAAAAAAATACTGGCAAAAAAAAATGCTTTCTGGGCTGGAGAGATGGCTCAGCCATTAAAGGCTAGGCTCACAACTAAAAATATACAAAGAAAATGCTTTAAACATATACATAGTCTTAAACCCCACAAAAGCTTATGAGTTGGACAGTTTGTGTTGTAAGTTCAGGGAAATGTTTGTATTATGTAGCAACAAAATTTTAAATTTCTCAAGTTGGGTGTGGTGGGATATTCCTATAATCCCAGCACTTGGGGGCTGAGGCAGGTAGACTGCTGCTAGTTTGAGGTTAGCCTGAACAACATAGACGTTGCCTCAAAACAAAACAAACAGTAACAACAAATACAAAACGATAAAACTTCTGGGCATGGCATGCATTTCCAATCCTAGCACTCCGGAGCCTGAGGCAGGGACATTAGATTCTGAGCTAAGTAGTAAAACTTTCTTCTAAAAAAAAAAAAAAAAAAAAAAAAAAAACTATAGGACACTTCATGAAAGGAAGATGGAGAAGAAACTGTCACAAATAAAAACCAACAAGCAACAGAGTGCAAAAGCTAGACACCGGGTATCCAGCAAATGGTCACTAAGATCAAATGAAAACAGAACTAAATAAAAGTACATAAACACAACTGGAAACTGGGGGCAAGAATGCCCCTCCCCTTCAACTCTGTAATAACAACTATTTCATTAAAACCAAATAAAATAAGGATTTATCTCCAAATTTTAAATAAGTTTAACAAATGGTACTCAGAAATAAGATACATACAAAGTCTTCTTTGGCACCAAGTCGATTCTGCCTGTTTTTTTCTAGGAGTTCCTCCAGAATGGACCACGCCGTGAGGCTCACTCCTGGCCTCAAATTCAGGGGCTTATGAAGAATATTATCATACATTTCAGCGACGTCTCGACAGTAAAAAGGAGGCTGGGGGAAAAACCCAAAGCAACAGAGGTTAGTGAATTATGTGAAAATGGTTGAAAACATGTTGGACTGCTCACTGAGGCGGCCTACTCCTGTAATCGAGCGCCTGGAAGTCAGAGGCAGGCAGACCTCCAGGGTGAATTCCAGGCCAGCCAGGACCAAGGTGGTGTGCCTGCCTGGCTTTGGTCTTAGAAGGCAGCTGGGTATGACAGTTGCAGAAACTCGTGGCTTTCCAGACATCCGTAGATAGTCTGTGGCAGAGATTCTAAAGCTTGGTGCACTGTCTAGCTTAACACGTGCCTGCGGGATGAAACAGGGTCAGGCTTTCCAGTAGCTGTGTGTGGACTGTTTTAAATCCCATGCCTGTAATACTATGTTTCACAGAAAACAATGACTGGCCACATCAGAACGCAGTGGTTTGAGTAAGAATCACCCCGTAGGTTCATAAATTTGGCTTAGTCATCACAGAGTGGAGCTATCTGCAAAGGATTAGAAGGATCAGGAGGTGTGGCCTTGTTGGAGGAAGTGTGTCACTAGGGGGGCTTTTGTCAGACCCAGTGTCTCCTGGCCAGTGGACTAGGATGCAGCGCTCAGTGACTGCTCTAGTGCCATTTTCCTCACCATGACGATAATGGACTAAGCCTCTTAAACTGTCAGCAAGTCCCCGTTAGAAGAGTTGCCTTGGTCATGGTGTCTCTTCACAGCAATGGAACAGTGATGAAGACACATAGGTACGATGACAGAGTCACTGGAAATAGGCATCCCAGACAGATCAAGATGTAAGATTTGAGAATAAAGTCATCAAAGAAGTAGATAGAGACCTGAAGATGGTGTTCCTTTGTAATTACATGTGATGGTTACAGTATTGGGAGAACGCCTTACAGCTAGTTATCTAGCTAAAAGTTTTGAAATAAAAATAATATTTAAAGTTAAGGGAGTTTTATAGCCTTGTCAGTTTTTTTTGTAAGAAAGACAAAAATTTTACCATTTAAAATATAACCTTATTTTATACTTCTAAGTCCTTCAAAAAATATATATAAAGGATGATGAAATATCTAGATGACAATTAGTGCCTAAATAATGTTAAGGTATTATGTGGTTATCTGAAATCCATTGTCACCAGCATTACTTAAAAAGTAGCTTTTATCAAGCCATCCACAGTCGAGGGAAGGGCAGCTGCCTGTGTCTATTCTTCTTTGGAATCTAAAATATGCTGAACTTCACTGAGCTCCATCTTTGTAGGAGTCTCTCTCTCTCTTCTTGTTCTTCTTCCCTTAACTGATGATGGTGCACTTAGCACTAGCACTGGCTGCTACCTCAGAGGTCACTGCATGGGGCTGCTGTATACTTAGAGAGCCACAGAAAAGTATCTAGAAAGCAACTCCAATAACTTCAAAGGGGCCAAAGAAAAAATTTAGGGGCTAGGGAGATGGCTCAGTCACTAAAGTGCTTGATGTACAAACGTGAGAACCTGAGTTCAGATCTTTAGTACCTACATAAAATGCCAGGAGTGCCTGTAGCCCAGTACTGTGAGCTCTGTCCTCCCTCCCCCCTCACGCAAGAAAAATGAGTATACTGTTAAAAACATGAAGATATATGGACTAAGAAGCCTAAACAGGTTGCTCTAGTTGGAGTGATCTCCCAGTGTAGTAACAAAATGTTCATTTAACCAATAGCTCTTAGGTGTCTTACTGAAAATTGTAGACTTCAATTGCACAGTAAACATAATTTTTTTTCAGTGAATTCTTTAAGCCATGATATTTTCAGAGAAGGGAAATGAATGTTATCCGGTGATATACAAGCTGAAAATACATGCAGAAATTCAATCCCATAAAGACAGAATGAAAGGTCAAACCCCAAAGGCACCCTCTTTTTAAAACAATAGTAATATGCTATGATTGAAAACTTTATTCCCATCATTTTGAAATTAGGCAGGTGATGCTTGGTGTAAACAAAGAGAACAAGCAAATTCAACGTCACGACTGCGTGTCTGTTTCTAAACTGCCAGAGGAAGGAAAACAACTAACGTAGCACAGAAACGGTAGATTGGTGCTGGGCCTGATGGCACATGCCTTTAATCCCAGCACTTGGGAGACAGAGGCGAGCAGATTTCTGTGAGTTCAAGGCCAGGCTCCTCTACAAAGTGAGTTCCAGGACAGCCAGGGCTGTTACACAGAGAAACCAAGACTTGAAATCCCTCCCCACCAAGAGTAATGAAGTTTTTCTGCATGTGCATATTCCTAATACGGTTTTGAACTCATTTACAATGCTCTGTTGGTACCATCTTATCTACGCACATTTGAGATTATTAAATGAGATTATTGATTACTGTGTTATCAATAGTGCAGTGGAAATACATACCAGCCCATACAGCATCTCGTAGAGAACAGCACCCAGGCACCACCAATCCACAGTGTTGTCATAGGGCTGTTTTCTGATCACCTCAGGAGCAAGGTACTACAGAAAAAGATGAGAGCGGAAGACAAAGTCAACAAATTCTGGGTGGTAGTGCTCATACTAAAAACATATTATCTAGATTTTCAATGAGTTGTACATTCTCATTCTGTCACAGTGGCTTTTCTGGTGACATCAATCAGAACACTTCTAAATACAAGAACACAGCACTTTATCCAGAGATTAGGGCCATAAAGAAAAGAAGACCACAATGCTGAGTGTGTTGGGAGAAGGTCTTCCCTTAGGTTTGTTAACTCAGAAGCGAGATAGGCATGGCAGTACATGCCTGCTATTCTAGATCTGGGAAGGAAGATGTGAGGATCGGGGCTTGGCTAAATACACCCTGTCTCAAAAAAAAAAACAAAACAAAACAAAAAAAAACCCCAACCCCCCTCTAATTGTTATTTAAAATGTTTGCACTTAAAGAGTTCATCTGTTCTTACAGTCTTTTTTTTTTTTGTTTTTCGAGACAGGATTTCTCTGTGGCTTTGAAGCCTGCGCTGGAACTAGCTCTTGTAGACCAGGCTGGTCTCGAGCTCACAAAGATCCGCCTGCCTCTGCCTCCTGAGTGCTGGGATTAAAGGCATGTGCCACCACTGCCCGGCTGTTCTTACATTAGTAAAGTTGGCCTTGAATCCTTGAGCTCATAGTGACCATTATTATAAGGAATTACAGTAGCCAATTTGCAAGCAAATTTAGAAAGCTTAAAGTATTTTAATTTGTAAAAAAAAAAAAACCTCACCACAAGTTCACAAACATTAAGTACACATATTAATGAAGGTTATGACATTTCCATACATGTATACAGAAAAAGATTTAAATCAAACTGTAAGGATTACTATTAAAAATAAAATACACATTCTCCCCTGGAAACATGAGAATGAGATATATTCTGGTAAATACTCATTTGTGAGTTTCTTTCACATCTACTGATTTACTTTCTTGTTAAGGAAATGACTTTTACAAAATATTCCAACCACCTATTAAAAATGAACTGAAGCCAATTGTAACATTTATAGCTACAGAGTTATAATTTAAAAACGATCTTTAGATTTAATTAATTTTTATGTGTGTATATTTTGCCCACATATATGTATGTACACCGCATGCATGCAGTGCCCTCAGAAGCCAGAAGAGGGTGTGTGATCCTCTGGAACTTATGGATATGGATAGTTGTGAAGCACACCGTGTGTAATGGGTGTGAACCCCAAGCCTGCACAAGAGCAGCAAGTGCTCGTAACTGCTGAGCCGCACCTCGAGCCCCGACACAGTTCCTACAGAGCACGGCTGTAATAAGATAGTCACACACTGTCTAATCCTCAATGGCAGCATGTCCAGTGCCATGCATCTACCCCCACAAAGAATTTTGGGACATTTTTACTGATTTAAATTCTTTCTAGAAAGATTAGAAATATAATTAAATATTTAATGACATTCAAGGTATATATTTAATACTAAAAGAAAATAAGCATGTTATGTATGTTAGATCATTCAACAGGGCCTGTGGCATTCCAAAACCGTAATGGAAGATGCCCACTACACACTTCACATCTCCAGAAAGCTGCTCTAGGAAGCTTATCTCACCTCTTCTGAATATGTAGTGTGTGACTCACATTTATATCTTACAAATTACATCAACCATCAGACATATTTCTTACCTCTGGTGTCCCACAAAAGGTGGTGGTGGTATCAGAAATAGCAATTCCTTCTTTGCAAAGCCCAAAATCTGTTAAGACAACATGTCCCTGACAAACACAGGGCAGTGAGATAAAGCAATGCATAGACATGAGTTAGCAAGCTTAAAATTGCAACAACTTTTTATCTTATGTGTACGCATGCGCGCCTTGGTGAGTCTATGTGACCACATGAAGGCAGGTGTCTGAGACTACTAGAAGGCATCAGATCCTCTATAACTAGAGATACAGGTGGTTGTGAGCCACTCGACGTGGGTACTGGGAACCACACCTCGGTCCTCTGTAAGACTAGCAGGTGCTTTTAACCACTGAGCTATTCTTCTAGCCCTTAACTAAAAACAAAACAAAACAAAACAAAAAAAACCATTTATTTATTATGTGTGTATGTGTGAAAGAGAACACAAGGGAGAAAGAGAGAGAGAAAGAGAGAAGTGTGTGCATGTGTCTGTGTGTGCACACATGTGCACGCACAAAAGAGAGAGAAGCGTGTGATGTGCAGGTCGGGGACAACTTTTCGAAGGTGGGCTCTCTCCACCACTGGTCCTAGAGACTGAGCTCGGGTTGTGGCAAATGTCCTTCACCCACTGTGTAACCCTGCCAGCCCATTCTTTTTAGTTTCTGGAGCCAGAGTCTCATATAGCCCAGGCTGGCTTTAAGTTTATTATTCAGTGGAGGATATCGTGAACTACCTACTGACCTTTCTGATGCCACCTCAAGTGCTGGGATTACACTATATTTAAGAAGATAACACTCACCATTGAATCCAAAAGAATATTTTCTGGCTTCAAGTCTCTACATCAAAGTAAAAGAAAAGAAAAATCTGAGCACTGCCTGAAATAATGTATTTGAGAGGTATTTTCCATGTGATCAGAACACACAACTCACCTGTACACTATTTTGATAGAGTGCAGGTAACCCAAGGCACTGGCGATTTCAGCAGCGTAGAACCGTGCTCTGTGTTCAGGAAAAGACCGTTCTCTTTGTAAGTGAAAAAACAGCTGCAGGAGCAAGGGGAGCCATTAGCATCAGTCGCACACAGCAGTACACAAAACACTGCTTCTGATGGTCTGAGCATGGTGAGGGCACACGAACGCACAGGCTGCCCTGTCCGGATCTCTCCTGCCCCTCACTTCTCATGCGACTACTGCACCACCTGTCTTCCGAGCGCATCTCAGCGGGACAGTCTGCACCACTCCAGACAACCACTTCAGAAAAGATTACTAAGGAAAACCTACAACTTCGATGTTGCCGTGTAATTAGCATACTAGGCCTCTGGACGACTTAGTAAATCAAAAGCACTATGCTGAGGTCTTTATATACTTGTACCATTTAATCTTCCCAATAGTCTTGAGGCAGGAAATCAATGAGGAAACTAGTTCAGAAAGGCTGACCTGCCCAGCATCCCATAACTTATTTTTTGATATTTCACTTGGCTCTCATGAAGAGTCACAAAGACTCTATATCTTAATATGAGTAGCAGGAGGCAAAATGGCAAGAACAGCAGTTCTTGTTCACAGTGGTACTGCCTATGGTCAGCAGCGGGGGCTGATAAGGGATGGCTGAGTTGGAGGCCCTACCACCTAGGCTATCCAGAGAGACACAAACAAACAAACAGAGCCAGGTCTAGTGGTACAGGGCTGCAATCCAGCACTCAGGATGCTGAGGCAGAGAGACTGCCTGTCTCAAGCTTAAGGCCAGCAGTGGCAAGTCAAAAGAACTAAATACACAGTAGGGCCTTGTCTCAAAACAAACAGCGAAAACAAGACAATGCCCCTAAAAGGAAAAAAAAATATCAGCAATAGCGAACACACAATGAAACCACACTCTGCCTCTACCCTTTTTCCTGGTCTTTACTTCCAGCCTACCCACTGCCAGCCACATTTAACACCCACCAGTGTCTTCTACAGTACTTCACCCCCACCTCCAATTATCCCAGCAAAGTTCATCTTGGAGATGACAAGCCTGCCTCCTTCCACCTGCACCGCTCAGGCATGAACACCCACTGTGTAAAAAGGGCCCCAAAGCAAAGTCCTAAAGCACCATGAAGCACACACAGATAAAGAAGGAACGTGGCCCCTCATCCGCTTAGATGGCTCCCCTCAACATTTCAGAGACAGGTAGGCAGGGAAGACTTGTGGCTGAGATGCCTGCCTTCAGTCCGAAGTGGGACATAGTAAAACAGACCAAGTTACCATCTCTGAAATTCACTTTCCTCATCGATTGTGACTTTTATGTCTTTTTATGTTACCTTTATTCTATAGTTAACTGAAGTATAGTAACATGGAAAGTCCTTTTCCTCTTTGCTGAGATGGAGGGATAGATGATTCCTTTGTAAAGATAGGGGATTTTACGAGAGGACTCTGATTAAAATGATATTTTTCTTTTTAAAAAAATCATTTCTCGCTGGGCAGTGGTGGCAAATGCCTTTAATCCCAGTACTTGGGAGGCAGAGACTGGTGTGTCTCTCTGAGTTCCAGGCCAATATTATCTACTAGTGAGTTCTAGGACAGCCAGGGCTACACAGAGAAACCCTGTTTGGAACAACAATAATATCCTTTCTCTGAGAGAGATCTTGCCAGAATCTTTAACATACTGAAATGCATTATATGGCACCAGGTGACACAATATGAAGCAATCCCCCACTGGCTTCACTATGCGGAGGTCACTTCACTGATTAACCGTTTGATCACTTTAGAGAAAGAGGTACAGGGCAACGGTTGAAACAGCCCCTGTCTAGATTACACATCATGTCTTATGCTATCATTGCAGTTTGCATTCCTGCCATCCAGCTTTGATGATACACCCACACATGGTGCCTGCAGCCTCTGTGTCCTACATGGCATGTGGTCTGTGTAGCTGTTTCCACGCTACAAAGAGCTGCTGATAAAGCACTGTCAGCTCAAAGTTTACATAAGAACCTTTCAGATTTCATGTTTTTTCTCTAGTCATTATTAGACAGCTAATTATAAAACTCACCTCCCCTCCATTAACAAAATCCAGAACAAAATAAAGCTTTTCGGTTGTTTGGAAAGAATAGTGCAATCCAACCAGAAATGGATGTTTTACATTCTTCAAGAGCACATTGCGTTCAGCCATAATATGTTTTTGCTGGAAAAAAGGCAAAATACCAATTTTTATTATATACCAGAAAACAACTGTGGAGAAAGAAAACAGGCTCGGGAGAAACAAGAGCTACTTTATTTTACCTCTTTTCTGTTGAGAACTATTTTTTTCTGTAACACCTTGACAGCATAAAATTTCCCATCCAGTTTGCGTTTTGCAAGGAGAACCTGTTAGATTTGCAAACAGTTGAAGAGGTGAAGTCTTTATAGGTATTCCTTGTCAACACACACTGATTCTTACAGTTTCTAAACAGCAAGTCCGCAGGAGCCTATGTTTTGTTTTGAAGATTGAACAGTGTTGAATTTGTTTCTGTAATTCTACTTTCTTTAGAAATTTTAATAAGACAAAAGGGTTTTGATTATTTGAAAAGCTAGAAATAATTTATTTGTTACATAATAAATTGGTAATGAGATGTTTTAATAGTCAACCAAATATACATCACTCAAGGACTTTCTGTATGCTATCGAGATGGTTCAGTGGGTACAGGTAACTGCTCCCCAGCCGGATGACAAGTTTGAGCCCTGGGATCCATGAGGTCGGAAAGAAGGGGCTCGGACAATTTGCTTTCTGACGCCTATGCAGACATGCTGATACACACAAGTGAATACACAAAGAGAAAATACTGGAGCTATGAACTTCATGGCTACAGGGGGTGGGGGTGATTTTTTTTTCAGTGAACAAAGCACATTGCTACTTTATGCAGGCTTCTCTTGCAGGCTCTGAATTCACAAGAGGTCAGAGGAAGAGGCAACATGGACCATTGTGTTTTTATAATGGTCTGGCTTGTGGGTATACATTAGAAAACAGAGGACATTTTGTATCAGAAAGGGGAGACATATTCAAGGTCATGCTACACATGACAATGTTTTGGTCAATGATTGACATGCATACAATGGTATACATTACATGGCCTAGATCTGTAGTAGGCTGTAATATCTAAGTTTGTGTGAGCACACTTTGTGACATCTTCCAAATGATAAATCCACTTAGGATGTTTTTATTCAGATACGTTTCCATTAAGTGACACATGGCCATAACCATAAAGTATTTGAGATCACAATAAATCAAGCTGTTTAATTACTAAATGACATTTCCCAAGGCACTTTGAGATGTCTTAGCACATGAACTAGTGACACTTCTAGAACCGCCATTGTCTTCTGGCCCAAACATACAATCTCTGTCTGAACATGAGAAAAACATCAGAGCAGCACAACAGAGGGGCTTCCTACAACAAACAAGGTCACTATACCTCAAAACTGTCAAGGCCATCAAAAGCAAGAGAAGTCTAGAAACTGTGACAGCCAAGAAGAACCCAGTAAGACATGAAGCCTAAGTGTCAAGTGGTAGCTGGAAGGAAAACAGAAGGTAAAAGCTACGAACTCTGAATAAACGATGCACGTGTGTGAGTTAATACTAGCACCAACAGTGGTCTCTTGTGACATATGTACCGTACTACCCAAGGTGCGTGAGAAGCGTGCTACCGAAAGCTCTCCCCAAAATAAGTCGACTGATTTTTAAAATGCTTGGAATTCATAAAGATGGATTCAAAACACCTTAAAATGAAATGTCCTCTGCCCAACTGCTATTCCTCATTTTTACATTCTCTACAGCACCAGGTGGAGAAACATTCTGCCTTTCTCTATTGTTTTCCCCTTTCTGGTAACTCCCACCTGCCTGACCCTTCTTCCTTAGATACATTGACTGGCTCATCTCAACTCAAATGCATTCTTAGAGCATACATCAAAGACTGCAGCACTCAGAAGACTCTGATCTCCCAACGTCTACTTCCTTTAGTATACTGGCAAATTTGCCAACAGATGGAAAGTGACCATACCCCGGAAAGAGCTGACAGACCCACCAGACTGCCACATCCAAGTTCATCTGACTTTCACACTCTGCTGTGTTTCAAACAGGCTAGGGCCCTGCATTCATGCTTGCTTTGTTTCCTTTTTGTGTGTTAGGCTTTTATTTATTGAGATGTGTGTGTTTATACTGCTTTACAGAATCTGAAGTTATTATAAAACACAGCTTATATATTAATATATAATATTTTATATATATTTTGTAAAGTGAACAGACCTACATACACTATGTAGGTCAAATAAAACATGTCAAATCTCCTGAAACCCCTCTTGCCCCATCACATTTATGACTTCACCCAGCTCCTCCTCAAAGTTAAGACACATTGTCCTGACTTGCAATAACTAGTAAGTTCCACTTCTAAAAATTACGCAATTAAAATTATACAGATAAAGTCTTTTTGTCATCTCTTTCACTCTATATATTTATATTATAACACAAACCTGATTACATGCTCTATGCTATCACACAGAGCATTGTTATAATGCATATATTCTTGATAAATTACTTATGAATAATGATGTTGCACATGCCTGTAAATGCCTCTCTTGGTGCATATGTGTTCCTGCTCAGTGTGTCGCAGGTCATAAATACACTCAGCATCAATGACTAGCAAGTTCTCAACAGTTCAAAAGGAAACATCAAAGAACAAATTTAAATAAATCATCTGTAAAATTGTATTTAGGACATTATAAAATGTTGAAAAGATTTTGAATATTTATTAAAAAGGTTATACCATGTACCATAAAGACATTAATTTTCCCCTCAAATTCGTCTCAGATTTAATGTACTCCAAATTAAATTCCATCTACGTTTTGTAGTAGTAGACATGATTTTAAAATGTATGCAGACATGGAAAAGGCTAAGAATATCTTCCTGAAGAAGGAATGGACTTGTGCTGGCCATCAGGCTACAGTGTCACAGTGTCAGGACAGTACAGCGCTGGTGCCAGGATAGACAAGCAGACCGGTGGAACAGAAAACAAGTCTAGAGACAGAACTATAAATCATAATGTCTAAAACCAGATTTATTCATATAGGAATACAAGACAGATGCCAGAGGTGGTCTTGGCAGATCACTGTGTTGTTGGGCCCAGGGTTTCATTAAATTGTAATATCAGCTATATACCCATATGGAAAAAGATTAATAGTTATCCTACATTTCATATTATACACAAGAACCAATTCTGGATTTTAGGCATCAGCAGAGTTCCAAAACAACAACAAAAATCCCAGTATTTTTATTTCGCTCTTTCAGAGATGACATCATGCTTTGTTGTCCAGGCTGGCTTTGAACTCACAACTATCCCACCTTAGCCTCCCTAATAATTATTTGGGATTATAAGCATGCACCAGCATATCCAGCTAACGGTTTGTTAGGGGGAGAGAGTGAGTGAGTGAGTGAGTGAGAGAAGGCGGTGTGTGTGTGTGTGTGTGTGTGTGTGTGTTTGACTTATCCAGGTTGACTGGCATTAACTCCTTGATGTTTGTCAATATTTGTGCTTTTAACGACAGATCGTCTATAATATTCTGATAAACGATAGTTACTGAGAGTTTTCACCCACTTCTCACTCTCTGCTGCTTATATGAGCACAGCCCAGAACTTAACACACGATCACTATGCATTTGATGAATAAACTAACACAAAGAGTGCGGTCAGTTTCTGCTCTCAAACAAACTCAGAAAACTGGAAGATCCTAAAAGCTACAACTAACTATAAGAAAATATAATTAAATAATTACATCTTCATGTTTACTACAGATTTTAAAATTGCAAAAATGAATATATTTGGTGATTCAGATAAATTCACCTATGACCCTTTTCCTGGCAACCTTGCCCTTCTCAGCATGGCTAGACACTGTCCAGTTCTGGGATGGGTCTGACGCGCTGAGACTAAGCAGGGTCTCACACAGGGTTTCCTGTATGATTCAAGGAGATGTTCACATCGTCTTTTTAGCCTCCATTAAAAATGGAGATTTTCAGAAAGGTTCTTGACAACCCAGCCGCTTGCTGTCACTTCGCCCTCTTCATTTTAACACTGCCCCACTGTTATTTACACTGATGTGAGCGTATTTTTTTCATAGAATACTTACCCCAAAAGGCTGTCAGCCACACTAAGTCAGTTTTCTCAAAAGAACCCTGACACGCATCTGACACAAAGTTCTCAATAAATATGCACTGGACAAACGCACTTCATCTTAGAACTTCAGAACACACCTTGTCTCCTTAAGAATTCTGTCATGACTTGGCAGAGAAGGGATATTAATATTAACTCCACATCTTGCAAACAAAAACCCCAATGCCTCACACATGCAAATCGGAAACTCATTAAGTGCTTAATCACGGAATGGGAAGGAACATGAAGAAACAAAACCCTTACCTTGCCAAAGCTGCCCTTTCCAATAACTTTTAGAAAATCAAAGTCACTTGGTTTAGCACTGAAAGAAATTAATAATGGAAAAACATCAGTCTTCTAGAAATTAAGATATAAACATTTAAACATTTCCTGTACCTTGGTAAGTTAACAATCCATGGGCAAGATTTCTCGAGTTTTTATACTAGTACATCACCTTTGTTAAGAGCAATAGGAGCTCCTTCCCAACTAAACTAGGTAAGACCCATTAAAGACAGACCAGGAGCTACTCAATAGTATTCTCTCTAAGAGGAAAAAAAATGGAGACAAACCTTTACATGCATTATAACATACAGCTACAGCTATCTCTCACAAGTAGTCTCTTTCTAAGACAGCTGTACTCATCACAAACCTAACCACTGTTACTGGAGAAGAAACTGAACTACGTAAGTTCAAGCAGTATCTGGTACTGGGTAATTCTGAAAAGCAAGCTACTATTTGCCAGCACCGAATAAAGAGGCCAAGAGAAGTCCCTAGTGTTTCCCATATTAGTCCCTAATTCTATGTCAAGATGAAAGAGTTCTCGGGACGGCTCTCATGGATGGTAGAGAAAGAAAGTCAGGAACAAAATACCAGAGAGAACAACAGCATCGTTTATTATTATTATTATTTATTTTAGCCTGGCAGATAAACTAGCACTGGCTGTGTGTAGGCAAATGCACATGGTAGCAGGTAGGATGGCGAACTTGATCTAGGAGTGTTTCATCTCAGACAGGCTGAATTCTTAAGCTGTACTAGAGCGATCACTTCATCTAGATTTGAAATGTCAATTATTATCAAAACTGACCAGTCAATAAAACAAACCCAACCAAAAAACTAGGCTGATTCGATTAACTCAGCAGGTAAAGGTGTTTGCCACCAAGCCTGAAGACCTG
>JAQHUG010000015.1:5268253-5290316 GCA_028555095.1 Dicrostonyx torquatus
TTTTTTTTAAAGTTCAATTTCAATTAGTGTATCATTTGAGTATTGTTTAGGACATACACAGTGAAATGCTAAATAAGGCGAGTCAGAAGTCTAACTGTAAGGACTGAGAAAAAACTGAGAGACACTGTGATTCATCTCAATCCACTTGGGAAACAGTTGTTTTGTAGCTGAGACAACCTTAACTTCCTTAATATATTTTTGAAAAATCTAACAAATGAAACCCTACAGATTTACATATTATCTCAAATTGTACGTGTGTGTGTGTGTGTGTGTGTGTGTGTGTGTGCGCAAGTGCCCTTGGAGGCCAGAGAGAACAACGAAAACCCTGGCACTAGAGTTCCAGGTGTTTGTGACTCACCACACAAGGACCCTTTTGCAAGAGCAGCAAGGGCAAGGGTTATCTTCCTAGCCCCAAGATTTACATATTAAGATCAGAAGATAGGGTTAAGAAATGAAAAATTACTTTTCCAAGTATAAAGAGAATTTTCTAGAGATGCCTAGCAATCTACTCATTATACACACTGGGAGATCAGTATCTTTTATGGCACGAGAGAACTAAGAACTTACACATGGAGTTGAAGGCACAACTGTTTTTTGTTTACTTGTCTTCCATAACTGAACCAAAGCTTGGGACTCTGAGCTGTTCTAACCCAGGCTTCTGCAGTGACGGACTCAAGAGACATGGCTTGAGCATCTTGAGACTTCTGAGTCAGTATCTACCAGCAGAGTCTGGTCTGATGCCTTCAATGACCTTGGTATCTCACTGTATTCACTAAAAACCACGTGTGACTATAGGTGCCAGACTGTGAACTACTTAAGAGCTGGATTATGGATAAAAATGGCTTCAGTTACTTAGACGACTTCAAACTCTAGTGGACTGCTGGAAAGGCAACACTCGTTTCAACTGCTAGTACTTGAAACCCAGACCTGACAACTTCTAAGAACGACACAGAAGGAGTGTGCGGCTGATGAGATCTAAGGCTCAGAGTTGAAGATCTGAACCAGAACTGCCTCGATGGATACCATATTTCTTGGCACAAGTACTGGTGCCTAACGTCATCGGACCCTGAAATGTCCCTGAGCGCTTCACCTCTGTCTCTCACTGTTCATGGAGAACATTTCACATAAAGACTATAAAGTAAGATGCTTTTGAAGAATCCCTTTCCCTTTTTTGATTAGAAAGAAGTCTTGATTTGCCATTCAAATACATTTCTCAGTTCATTGGATTTTTCTCAAGTGTTTAGCTTTAAATAGAAATGTAGTTACTCAGGCAGTGATGGCACATGCATTTAATGCCAGCATTTGGGAGGCAGAGGCAGGAGGATCTCTGAGTCTGAGGTCAACCTGGTTTACAAAGCAAGTTTCAAGATAAGCTGTTATATAGAGAAATTCTGTCTTGAAAAACAAACAGCCCCTCCCAAGAAAAATCAAAGAAAGAATAAATAATGTGATCTCTTACAGTATTGTAAAGTTTGTCAAACTCTGCATATCTCCTGAAGACAAACCACTCGCTTCTGCCCACAGACACTAGAACTTTATAAACCTGTGGGAAAAAAAAGATACAATTTAACAAATTTTAACACAAAGAAACCATTGACTGTTTAAATACATAAAAATTGTCTTCCTATTTGCGAAACTGGTTACTGTTCGCATGATCATCCAAGATTAACAAAACATGCCAAGTGAGGCACATGTTTCATCTTGTCAACTTCTTTGTTGTTGTTCTAGCAATATTAGCGACTGTTTACTCTTGGATAATTTAGCATTCACATTTTAAATTTTATGTAATGCCTCCTTTAAGACAAGCTTTAAACACACACACACACACACACACACACACACACACACACACACTAATGCAAACTACAATCTGAAAGGTCTTCCATCCTAAAGAGCTCATTACAAAGAACTCAAGAAAGGAGCATTTGACCATGTAGCTCCAGTAAAATACAGCACTGACCTGTCATGAAAGTTCTGTTATTTTCAGAATAACCATGGATATATGAATGTGCCCCCATCAGAGCTACCTGAATTCTAACACTTTGCCATTCTTGCCTCATATTCTCTTTTCTAAGAATAAAGACCTACAGACCTAACCGATGCCATTTTCATATTTACCAGCTTTCCAGGACCTAAAATGGTAACGTATTTTCGAAAGCAATCCCTGGCCCACCATAAGCACTTACTGCTACTTCTTTTCCTCCAGACCATCTTTGACACACTATTTTCCAAATAAAAATCGTATCCTTACATTTTCCTAATGCCATCTTACAAATGTGTCTAATGCCTTCATATACAGCGTCGTTTCATCATGAGCAACAATCCTATGAAGCAAACAGAATTATAACACCCCTACTAGACAAGAGAAAATGTCAGTCAAAGAGTTGATTTACTTAATCAAAAGTCAAACCTTGACTACAATCCATAGCATTTCCTCCCCTATGTATCAGACCTGGCATTAAATCAGCAGCAGGTACAGAATTAACTTTCACAGTTCAGTCCAAAGACACAAGTTCACAATTGTGAACTTTCATGAATTGTGAGGAAAGAGTTGGACAGCCCAAAGATGCTATCATTTCTAATAAGAAAATAACAATAACTAAAGTATATAAAGACAGAGTTTCTGGTGAAGGACATGGGTTATAAACCAACTTTTATAGTTATTACTAGACATGTCTTGCTTCAGGTGATTTCCTACACCTGTGTCCACAGTCTCTTAGTGTCAGAGAAAAGCAGGTTCATCCCTGACAACCACATAGATACGTACAAATCATCCTATTCCACAAAATTCCACAAGTTCATACTAGATAATACTCTGAGGAAGACATGGTTCTGATAGTCTGTGATATACCGTGTAAGTAGCCACATTAAGAGGGCCCTTGGATATAAAGCCGTATTAAAGTTCTATCTTTCTATGAGAGAGAAGCAACAAAGGCTGACTGGAGGCAAGGCAAAGCCACTGGTACCAGTTGCCCAGCAAGGCATGTGTTATTGAGATGAAGGACAACAGGCAAAGGCCCTGGAGCTGCTGCTAGAGAGCAGTCAGAGGGCTGCTTTACAGTCAACTGTCAGTTCATGGGCCAAACACACCAGGTGTCAGGCAAATCTTGTTATTTTCAGAGAATAATCATGGACATCCCTTTACAGGTAAAACTATGCAAAACTACCGAGTTTGTGTCAGCCATGAGGAGGAGACTCGGCCAGGCGATGCAGGAGCAGCACTAACACAGAGAACGGACCCTGGTCTATGTGACAAGGGCATCTTAAGTCCCTCGTATTGATATCCTGGTGAAGATACAGGAAACGGAGGAGGGCTGTCTCCTTGGATAACCAACTACAGCCAAGACCACAGCCAAGTCTGGGTTCAGGACACAGTTTCTGGAGCAAACCACACACACACACACACACACACACACACACAAACACACACACACACCCCACATGCCATTAAATAAGTTTTAACAACAATAAAATGAATGAGCAAAACAAAAAGAAAACTTTCATATCAAAAGAAGTTTTTTCTAAGATTCTTAAAATCTTTTATTTTACGTGTAAGAGTGCCTGCATATGTATCTGTGCACCATGTGCAGTGACCTCAGAGGCCATAAAAGGGTACTGGATCTTCCAGAACTGGAGTTGAAGATGGTTGTGAGCCATCACGCTGGTGCTGGGAGGTGAACCCAGGTCCTATGGAAGAGCCACCAGTACTCTGAGCCATCTCTCCAGCCAGGTAATTCTCATTAAACCTACACTAACTCAATTTTAAGGTCTCATGAAACAATACTGAAGGAAGTCCTTCCTCAAATGACCTTGCATTTCAGCAGTCAAGGCATTCAGAATAAGACAAAATATATTAAGTACTGATAATGGCTACTTACATATTAGGTAAGGTAAGTAGGACAGCAAACGCAAGCGGCGTGGAGTGTGGAGGTGCTGTTTTGTATTTTAAGTGGTTACATACACACAAAGCCTCCAACTGGGAAACACTTGGTCATCTGACGGAAGTAAATGAACAAGATGACTCTCACAGGGACTCTGAAACCAGGGCACAGCATGGAAATACCAGGCCCTGGCAGAGGCTTCCTGACTTTCACTGTGTGGAAGCCTCTCTCCTCGAAAAGAGCATAGCACACTAACTAATCCACCGTCCACGCAGTAGGAACGTCTGCCAAACTTGACGGGAGGCAAAGTTCCTGAAGTTGAAAATAGCCCAGAGGTAAGAATAAGGAGAAAAGGAAAGAATATATTGCAAACACACCATATTTTATCCAAGATAGAATAGTCCTTGCTGACTTCAAGGTGGCACTGCTAAAAGTACACTTATATAAATGTATCAATAAGTATGTACTGTTGAAGATACTGTTGTTAAAAACACACATTGTCACACATACTCACAGATAAACACACTTTGCAAACTCGAGGCTAAGGAGAGACAAACAGATACACACTCTAACCTCTCTGAATCAACGCAGGAGGTATGTTTGTTTAGGAGGGGAGAACAAAGCCAGTGACCACATCTAGGACCTGGAAAAAGAGCTACCATTTGGGGTTACTTCTGCAAGTTAATAAGGCAGAAGATAGTAGTTAGCTTAGGATTTCAGCTCTTCTCATCTTCCATGTGAACATGGATTTGAGCTGAAAGTCACTTGTCACAGGGCTCAGGTGGCAAGGATCCAGTGACCTACTCGTTACAGATGAAGGGTGGCCCCAAAAAGGGTCTGATGAGCAATACTGAGAACAAAGGCACTGCATTAGCCGAGTCACACCAACAGAAGATAGTCTCATCACCCTGCAATGGCACAGGTTAGAAGTCCAGGCTGTGTCATGTCTGCCATAGCTATTCTCTAAAATAGAATTAACAGCTGGAACATTGCAGATGTGCAGGGTTGACTAGAAGGAAGCCACAGAGACATTTATTCCACGAAAACCCTGAAAATGGACACCCTTCCTCCTATGAACCAAAATGTAGATTGCGGTATGGCTGCGTGCTCAAGCAAGATGTCAGAGTAGGACAGCCTGGGCATTTTAACCTAGGTGAAGAGCTGAAGTCCAACAAACATCTTCATATGTGTGTGTGAACTTTCAGCAAAGACCAGATCAGAGAGAGAAGGTCCTGTCCGGACAGTCCCAGTACTATATACTAATAGGATACATCTGTTCTCAGCTGGAGGGGTGGTTCAGAGGTCACGATGACATGTTGTAGGGCTGGAGAGATAGCTCAGCATGAGGGGGCATTCTAAAGGACCCAGACTTGGATCCTAGCATCCACATGACAGCTCATAACCATCTGTAATCTAGGGGATCCTTTTTCTGGCCTCTAAAGGCACTAAACAGTCAGTACACAAGACATATGTGCAGGCATATATCTGTCTATCTGTCTGTCTGTCCGTCCGTCCGTCCATCCATCCATCCATCCATCCATCCATCCATCCATCCATCTATCTAATATATATGCATAAAGAAAATGAAAACTATTTTTTAAAAGACTGCTTGTACAACTGAATTTGTATCCTAGAACTATGTAACAGGCTGTGATCTGCACATATCTGTAATTCGATCTCTGAGGGAAGGCAGAGATTTAGTAACTAAGAAAACAAGAGACCCAGGTTCAAAGAGAGACTCTGCCTCAAAGGAATGCACAGTGTGACAGAGGACACCTGAGGATACCTGACTACTTTAGGGTTAGGGCTAGGGTCCTCTACGGGCCCATATGTGCGCATATGCTACACAAATGAACACACACACAAATAGACAAACGTTTTAAAGAGCTTATGTTCCAGTAAGTCACTGATAACACTACTAGCACATTCTCATTGTGCCTATTGCTTATAAATCCCTCCCTCTAGCAAATACTGTGGCACAAAAAGCAAAATCAGGAAGGTCTTTACCTGTAAGGTGAAAAAAGAGGAAAAAGGAAACATTTTAAAATGTGGCATAAAGTAATTGAATACCATGAGACACCACAGAAATTTCAAGACAGTAGTCCTTACCATGGGATCAAGGACTTCAGGAGTCTCCATCACTCAACAGTGTGTACAAACTAACAGTGCACAGACAGCGTCTATATACAAACATCTGACAAGAGAGAGCACAAGCCTCGTAAAATTCCCTGAAGGGACTGTAAATAGGCAAAAATCTGCACTAAAAAAGACAATTACTGTTACAGTAGCCAAATGATGTGGGATTCCCCTCTGTTTGCTGTGAATACCATTGGTTAATAAAGGACTGCTTTGAGCCTATAGCAGAGCAGGGCAGAAAGAGCTAGGTGGGGAAAACTAAAATGAATGCTGGGAGAAAGAAGGGCAGAGTAAAGAGAAGCCATGTAGCCCCGCCGGACACAGATGCTGGAACTTTATCTGGTAAGCCACAGCCTTATAGTGATACACAAATTAATGGAGATGGGTTAAATTAAGATATAACAGCTAGCCAATAAGACGCTAGAGCTAATGGGCCAAGCAGTGATTTAAATAAAACGGTTTCTGTGTGATTATTTCAGTTCTGGGCAGCCGGGACAAACAAGCAGCCTCCTTACAACAGCCAAAGAGGGCTCTGTGAGGAGCTCATTCAAAGGAAGCAAAACCTAGACACGTGGAGGAAAGGAGGCGGATTCCTGGTTAAGAAGAACACAGGAAGAGGTGGAAACATTCGTTGTACTGACTCTCTTAAGCTTCCCGCTACACACTTACCGTAAACCTCTTCTTTTTCTCTCTATGTTCATCAGAGCTGGGGATGCTCACACTTGGGCAGCTCTCCTTGCAGTCCATGGTACAATGTCTCTGCATGTAATGTCTTGAAGGACACAGAAACTGAATCCGAAGTTTCAAAGTCCCCAGCAGAGGTTAAGATGATTAACTAATCCAAAATATGAAACCTCTTGAGGTAATGTTCAAACTCCATCATGGAACCTTAAACAACAGGAAAAACCACGATTAGTAAACTAATTTAAAAATAACATTATGAGGCTGCAGAAAGAGCTCAGCAGTCAGGAGAGTTGGCTGTTCTTAACACCAGCTTGGCTCTTCAGAGGACTAGCATCCCCGGGGCAAATATCAGGAGCTCACAAACTTCCTTATATCTCTAGCTCCAGAGTATCTGATGCCCTCATCTGGCTTTTGAGGGCAATTGCATGTATATGCACACACACATTCATGCACACAGATACATGTATGCATGTATGTATGCATGCATGCTTCATCCCAGAGATGCAGGGATGGTTCAACAGAAAAAAAAAAAAGTAAAAAAAAACCAACAAAAAAAAAAAACTGAAAAAAAAAAACCCAAATCAAAAAAATAAAAAAACAAAACCCACCTATATGATCATCTCATTAGATGCAGAAAAAGCCTTTGACAAATCCAACACCTCTTCGTAATAAAAGTCCTGGAGAGATCCAGGGATACAAGGGAAATACCAAAACATAATAAAGGCAATAATCAGCAAGCCAACAACCAACGTCAAATTAAATGGAGAGAAATTCAAAGCAATTCCACTAAAATCAGGAATAATATAAGGCTGTCCACTCTCTCTGTATCTATTCAATACAGTACTTGATATCTCAGATAGAGAATAAGACAATTGAAGGAGATGAAGGGGATACAAATGGGAAAGAAAGAAAGAAGTCAAAGTATCTTTATTTGTAGATACTATACATAAGTGACCCTAAAAAGTCCACCAGGGAACTCCTACAGCTGAAAAACACCTTCAGTAATGTGGCAGGATACAAGATTAACTAAAAAAAAAAAATCAGTAGTTCTTCTATATACAAATGGTAGAGTACGAGAAATCATGGAAACAGCATGTTTCACAACATTCTCAACAGTCTCAAATAATATCCAAGCATGTAAAAGACCTGTACGACAAGAACTTCAAATTTCTGAAGTAACTGAAGAAGATATCAGAAAATGGAAAGATCTTCTGTGCTCATGAATGGGTATGATTAACATACTAAAAATAGCCAACTTTACAAAAGCAATCTAATCTACAGATTCAACACAATCCCTATCAAAACTCCAACACAATTCTTCACAGGTCATAAAAGAACAATTCTCAGCTTCACTTGGGGAAAAAAAAACCAGGATAGTTAAAACAATCCAGTATAATTAAAGAACTGCTGGAGGATCTTCTTGAAATCCCTGATCGCAAGCTATACTGCAGAGATATAGTAATAAAATAACAGCATGATATTGGCAAAAAATAGACATGGGATCAATGGGATTGAACTGAAGATACATACATAAGTCCACACACCTATGGACACCTGATTTTGACAGAAAAACTGCCAGAAATACATACTGGAAAAAAGAGAGCATCTTGAACAAACGGTGGTAGTATAACTGGACGTAGCATGTAGAAAATTCAACTCCAAATGGATCAAAGACCTCAACATAAAACCAGATACACTGAACCTGAGAGAAGAGGAAAAAAAAGTCAAAAGCCTTGAATGCACTGGTACAGGAAAGACAGGCTGAACAGAACACCAATAGCACAGGCGCTAAGATCAACAATTAGTAAACAGGACTTCACGAAACTGAGACACTTCTGCACAGCAAAGGAGCAGCCTGCAGAATGGGAAAGGGGCTTTTCCGGCTCCACATCCAATAGAGGACTAATATCCAAAACATATTAAAAAAAAACTCAAGAAACTAGGTATCAAAATTAAAAAAAAACCAAATAATCCATTTTAAAAATGAGGTACAGATCTAAACAGAGAATTTTCAATAGAGGAAACTGAAAGAGCTGAGAAACACTTAGGGAAATGTTCAACATCCTTAGTCATCAGGAAAATGCAAATCAAAATGACTCCAGGATTCCATCATATACTTGTCAGTTTAGCTAAGATCAAAGACACAAGTGACAGCTCATGCTGGTGAGGATGTGGAGCAAGGGGAACACTCCTCCACCGCTCGTGGGAGTGCAAACTTGCAGAGCCACTATGGAAGTCAGTACTGTGGTACCTTAGAAAGATGGAAATCAATCTACCTCAAGATCCAGCTATTCCACTCCCGAGCCTATACCCAAAGACCAGCTTCATCCTACCAGAGACACTGCTCAATTATGTTTACTGCTCCTCTAGTCATAAATAGCCAGAAGCTGCAAACAGCCTAGATGTCCCTCAACAGGAGAATGGATAAAGAAAATGTGGTACATTCACACAATGGAGTGTCACGCAGTTGTAAAAAACGACATCATAAAATTTTTAGGCAAATGGATGGAATTAGAAAAAAAAAATCATCCTGCATGAGGTAACCCACAGCCAAAAAGATAAATATGGTATGTATTCGCTTACATGTGGATATTAACCATTAAATAAATGATTACCAATCTACAATTTGTAAACCTACAGAGGTTAGGTATAAAGAATGGGATGGGAGGGTGACACATGAATCTCTCTGAGAGGGGGAAATGGAACAGATTTTACCGATGGAGTGAGGGTGGGGTGGGGCAGATGGGAACTGGAACAGGGTGAGAGGGGGAGGGGAGATAGCACTGAGGGAGGGAATGCAGGGAGGGACAGCTAGTACTGAGGGGCATTTCAGGGCGGTACGGAAACCTAGCACAGTGGAAACTTCCTAAAATATATGAAGGCCGTCCTAATAATGAGGGAAATGGAGTCCCAGCTGGTCATCTCTTGTCACCAACCAAAGCTTCTAGTACTGGTACTAGGTTACATTCAAGTGAGTTGTTGGTCAGTGGGGTCACATGGAAATCCCCAAACAACTCGGGCTGTTGCCAAGACAATGGTTGCTCTCCATAAACTGACAGCAAGGACCATTGCTGAAGACAACAACCACACAATTGACTGTATGTGGAGAGGTCAAGCTGGTGCCTACACAGAACCTCCACCCCAGTTCTAGTGTCCGCAGTATGGTAAAATACTCTGCAGGCTACCAAGAGAGAAATGTAAACACCAAGCCAGCCACAAAACCTTTGATTTACAAGCTTCCTGCCTGCAAGAAATGCCAGGGCAATGGTGGCACAAAATTTGTGTGTGGGAGTAACCAACCAATGTCTGATCTGACTTAAGGCCCAGTCCATGAGATGGAACCCATACTCAATGCTACTTGGGTGACCCAGAAACAGAGACCAGATAGATAGCTCAGAGACTTGGGTAAAACCAAATAGTACCGGTCCAAAAAAAAAAAAAAAAACAAAACAAAAAAAGTAGTGATAAAACGACTCCTGATATTTTGCTACATTCACAGATCAGTGCTGTGTTCAGCCATTATCAGAGAGGTTTCCTCCTGCAGCAGAGGAACAAATACAGAGCCCCACAGCCAGACATGCAGAGAGAGAGAGAGAGAGAGAGAGAGAGAGAGAGAGAGAGAGAGAGCTTGCAATACACAGCTCTAAGTAGGATGTCTCCATCAAATCCCTCCTGTCACAGCTCAGAGAACCCTGATAAAGAGTAGACAGACAGAGTGTGTGAACCAGGAGATGAAGGACACCAGGAGAACAAGATAAAAGATAAAAGAACCTATTTTTAGTAAAAAGGGAAAAAGACAAAAATGGGACAATTTTAATAAGTGATAGCCCTTCTATGGAGGGCGAGTACGCACAATGACATGCAAGGTATCACAAGATGCGTGCGGACAGATGACAGAGTACTAGAAATCCAAGCGGCTGATGAGATTGTAACAAGGGCTGGGATTATTTCCAGTTGCTCTTGAAAGTGTACACAAAGCAAATGACTAGTTGAATGTGGTTGCTTTATAGTCTTTAATTTCTTCTAGCAGCCAGAAAATAGGACTAAGAATAAGGCCAGAACTTAATGGTAACTGGCGAGGAACAATTAAACTAGCAACACTGTAGTCTTAGCTCCCGTAAGAAAGTCCCATAAGGGCTCTCGTTGGAAAGCAGACTGTGGATGGCGGATGCAAGCATTGGGGCAATGTGACTGAGGCTCAAAATGCTGGTCTCCAACTCCACTCAACTGAACTTCTCAGCTCAATGGAGTACCTGACCTCCTCTAGGGACATCCAGGTCTCCAGAGTCTTCCCATCCCTATGCTCCATGTGACCCTTCAAGCTGTTTTTCAAGATGCCAAATCCCCTCACTCGTGTTTGTAGTGATATTTTGTTTATGAAAACATAAACAAATAAAGCTTGCCTGAAGATCAGAGTGCAGAGCTAAGCCACTAGAGGCCAGGGAGTGGTGGCGCACACCTTTAATCCTAGGACTCAGGCCACAGAGGCAGAGGGATCTCTGTTAGTTCAAGGCCACCCTGGAGAAACAGAACTCACACAAAAGTGATCCCAGCACTTGGGATCACGTGTCTTTAATCTGACTCTGTTTTTTTTTATTATTAAGACCAACTAAAATTTGTGCTACACATGTTCTCAGTGTTCTTAACTATCACATAACAACCCACAGAGACGTTTAAGACAAACTGAGAACATACTGAATTCAATATAAGATTATCAAGACTCATTAAAAGGCCACAAGCAGGGCTGGAGAGATGGCTCAGTGGTTAAGAGCAGTGACTGCTCTCCCAAAGGACCCTGGTTTGAGTCCCAGCACCTACATGGCAGCTCACAGTAACTTCCAGTTCCAGGAGATCTGGCATCCTTACACAGACATACATGTAGGCAAAACCTCAATGTACATTAAAAAAAAAAAATAAAAAAGGCCACACAGGCTTTTCCCAAGAATTATCTGTTATCACCTCAGGACCTATACTGTAGCCTGTAGAAAGGGAAATATAAAACCCTTCTAAAAGTTACTGAACACCATGTCTAAACTGACAGTAAGATCTGGGGACCCAAAATGTGCTTTGCCAGTCAGAGTGAGGCTCCTAAAGACAGTGCACGAGACACTGGCCCTAGAATTTCAGTGGGCCCAATGCAACCACAGATTTATCTTGGGTCTACTTCCCTCATCCTAGAATTTTATTATTAACCATATCACCAATAATAGATCCCTGTCTTGTCAAAAAAAGCTAATTCAAGAGAACGAGCCTTGGAGAAACCTCTCATAAGAATCCCCTTCGAGTTTGTCAGCATCTACTGCCCATTTAGTTCTGGCTTACAGCCCTTAGGACTGACCACTCTATTCTCACTAAGAAAGCAGTAACAAAAGCACTCCGTCCACCATCCCTTGTGAGTTCAGAAGTTAGTATCACTATCAAAAAGCTCATGAATCAGAAGTGTTAATCCTATCATGACCCCACTTAAACTGCCTGTGCACTTGGGCCAGAACCAAAACAAATCTTGGAGCATGACTATGGGTTGCGCAGATCTAACCAGGTAGCACTACTAATTCCAGACGCAAGCCCAGATGAGGTATTTGGGATGGACTGTTAGGGTAATCCCTGCTAGCCAGTGTATGGCTCATGACCTGGTAAATGTCCTCCTTTGTAACAGCATCAGTAAGGACAATGAGATGCGGTTTGCTACCACATGGCAGAAGCAGCAGTATCTGTCATTCACGGTCATACCAGAAAGCTACATTTGCAGCGCTGTCATAATACGTTCTAGACTCTAGAGGAACCATGGCCACGCGGACTCCACAGGCCACCACACTAATCCACTGCATTGACGACATTAGCTTAAGTGAACAAGAAACAGCAAACGCTGTGGATACCTGCGTAAGCCCAGAAGCCCTGGGATCTACTGTGAAGATGGTTCCCTAGGGCGTCATTGCTCTGAGGCAGGATGTCCTATCTCCAGTGAGAGATGACATTGAGATAAGAGTGAAACAACCCAGACTCCATGTCTGGGTGTACTGTTCTGTCCCACTTCCTCAGAAACCCGAAAGGGCTGCCAGTCTTTAGTGATATCTGTTCTATGAGGTACTGTAATGATGAGGGCTGCCCTAGCCCCGGCAAGCCTCTGCCTCGTCACACTCAACAGAGCTAGGAATGACACAGCAGGCAAGAATGGTTTAAGGTGTCTCAGACAAGCATCAAGAGAAGAAAAAAAAGGATTTGCCAACAGCTACTGGCCATTTAGTTCCTGGCTTGGTACTCAACCTGGGAAGACAGACATTTCTCTGGACATCCAAGAGACTGATAACAGCAACAGGAATGGGGCACTATTTGAGTCACCAAATTAAACCACTATGTGTGAAGAGCAGCAATCTTGTTTAGGCAACGGATTAAGACTGGAAAAGCCATGCGTGTCTGAAGCACAACAGAACTGGGAACAGGTATTTGAGAACAATGGTACTCAAAGGTAAGACACCAAAGAAATTATACATCAAGGGTATATAATGCAAAACTCAGAAAGTCCTGGAAGATAACCTAGATGGCTTCTAACACGGTGAAGGCTGTACAGCTACAGCATGCCAGGATCCAACGAAAATGAAGATGTTGAGATGGCAAGCCACAGACGGAAAGAAAATACCTGCAAAAGCTATTTAAGGAGGGCCTAAAGAGGATTTTTAAAAAACACAATTTAAAAACGGGTCAAAGATCTTAACATACAATCTCATTATAGATGATGCACCTCGACCAACAAGACTTGCCGCCAAGTCTCACGACCTCAGTGTTAGTATTCTGTAGTGGCCTGCCCTCAGGGTCCTGACGGGATGCGTCCTGAGCTGCAGCCACTAAGAGCACCTCCTGTGCACATTCACTATGTACCCTTTTAAAAGGTGGGCCTTGCCCATCTCCCATCTCTTTTTCTCTTTGTCTGTCTGTTCCTTTCTCTGTTTCTTCCCCCCCCAACTCTTTTCCCCAGGGATTGGCCTGTGCCCCCTCTCTACTCCTGCTTTCCTCTTCCTGTAAACCTCCCATGTGAGTCCTGATGTGTGGTGTGACTTCTCTTCACAGTATTTTTAAAATTATAACACTCAGGACTTTAGTCCTATTTTTGGGACCCACATGATCATACTCCTACTAACTGTACTCTGACCTTCATATACACAATGTGGCACACAACTGCTCCCCCAATATACACACAAAGATAATTTAAACCAAAACATACAGATGGCAAATAAGCACCTGGAAGGATGTGCTTAATAATGTATCATCAGAAAGATGCAAATTAAAACAAGAAATCCTAGGGATACAGCTGGGATAGGATGCTTGCCTAGCACACACAGGCCCTGCAATCAGTCCCACTACAGAGGAGGGAAGGAGAGGGAGGAGATGAAAGAAGAGGTAAGAGGCTATTCGAATGGCCAACATCCAGAAACCATGACCACCAAATGGTCTCCCATTCTCTGCTGGTGGGGATGTAGGAGAGCTGAGCCACTCCAGAAGACACTCTGATGGCGTCTTAACAAAACCAAAGCATAGTGGTTTAGAGCACTTGGTGCTCTCGTATAGGACCTGAGTTCAGTTTCCAGCGCCTATGCTGGGCCACTCATTACTTACTGCCCAAACCTCAGTTCCAGATCTGAATCCACTTCTGGCCATGGGCGCTGCACACACATATGCAGAAACACCATATACACACAAAGTAAATATTTAACAGTAACAATAAAAGCCTTACCCTGTTCCCTGGCTGGCAGCACTGAGACCACACAATGCCTGGAATTCATGTAAAAGACACAAATCAGCACCTTTTCTCAGAAAGTCCAGGAAGCTGAAAGTCCCCAAACGGGCGGCATAGTCAAGCTGGCCAGGCACAGATAACTTCATTCCTATGATAAAAACTGGTTCCTACCCAAGTTGCTTCCACAGTACAGCACCTATACCTTCAGGGCAGACTAGAGTTGGCTCCATGGCCAAGAGAAAGGACATCAGTAGAGGCTCCTGGGGTATGGCCACCGAGAGAAACGAGACTGAAAGGTTTCATTCTGTGCGAGCTCATCTAACTGAAATCCGAGTCAAGGCAGAGCTACAGGACAACAGACAGGCCAGTGGCTACAGGAGCAGCAGGGTGCCAGAGAAAGAACCGGAGTGCAGGATTTTTAAAGTACAATCTGTATGATCTAATCAAAGGGAATCCAGCATTACACCACGTCCACATACACACAGTGTACACCAACAGAGAAACCCCAATGTGAACTACCCACTTCGGGAGATTATGATGAGCCTGTCAACTGGCCAGTGGTAATGATGGGGCTGGAGGTCCGGATATGTGATGGTTACGGGCAAATGGGAAATCTCCATACCTACCTCTTAGTTTGACCAGGAAGCTAAAACGACACAGGAAGAGTGAGAGACTTGAAAAATATGAGCATATCCTAATCTACCTAGAAAGTTGGGGGCAGGGGAGAGATTATTCCTAAGTAGGAAACGAGATGAATGGTTTTTAAAATTACATTTAAAGCACCTTTCCAGTTAATTCCAATCGCAAGCCAACCGGTGACTTGTATTAAAGTCTACTATAGAAACACATTAATCTGTGCTTATTTACTTCCGCCTCTCAGGAGGCCTCTGGCTCCAAACATCTGAAATGTTTCCACAGAAACAAAGCCAGTCTTTGTCACATCTATAAAATAGGTTGTCCAGAACAGATTTTAAAACCAAACAGGATCCTGATGAAAGATACATAGTAACCTTCACCGTTTCCAGGGGCTCACAGGATGAATCAGTCACAGCCCTCCCTGTTTTTCCTCTAGCACATCCTTCCTCTCATGCCCCCTCCACCCCTCTTTGGTTTTACCGGGTTCTGCACTCAGAGCTGTCCCAGTTTTTCCTAAATTTGTTATATTTTTCTTAGAGGCACCTTTATTCATCCTGATTTTTGATAATGAAAAGTGATATAGCTGGAACTAACACGACGGAAAGCATGTATCTACCAATTTGAGAAGAGTCCAATGGCCTCGGCGGAAGCCACAGGAGCCTGCCTACTCCCTGACACGAATTTATTGCGGACAGGTCGAAGGGGAAGGAGTGAGGTGGCACAGCAGCCACTGAGGGCCCTTTGTATTCCTCAGTAGCCTCAGAACTGCCAGAGAAGGCAGGCTCTAAAGTTTCCCATGGAGCACGGCCTGCACTTGATCCAGAACCCAGGGAAACTGTAACAGTGACGGCAAGGCTGGGGCCTGTACCTCTCAGTCTCTCAAGGTCTTGGGGGCCCAATTACAATGGGCTGCACTGTTCTTCCAAGCCTTTCTATTCAGGTGCTCTGCAGGCCCACGGGAATACACACAGAACTTCAAGAACAGCAACCACTGGCCTGAAGTAAAGCTGGTTTGTGACTGTGTGGACCGGAAGATTTCAGACAGCCGACACACACACACACACACACAGAGAGAGAGAGAGAGACAGACAGACACAGACACAGACACACACCACAAATTCAATTACGGTTGAGATTTCAACCTGCTACATCAGCTTCCATTCTAACCTTCCTCCACCCGGCTCCTCCCACAACAGCTCAGGGCTAAATCTGAGATAGGCTCAGAAGATCTGGCTGAGAGGGTTGGCAAGATCTTCTAGCAACCAGAGCCTCCTAAGTGCTTAGTCAGCCTTCTGAGTCAGCACTTCGCTCTCTCCAGCTCTGCCTTCACTGCACACACCTCCAGGCTGTGCTGTCTTAATAAAATGCTTCCTCAAAACACAGATTTACCACGTGGTGCCTCCTGTGTGTGTGCTGTGGAAGTCTTGTTAGTCTGTGTCACAGCTCTGTTGTTCATAACACCCTTAAGACAGGCATCTCAGAAACAACGGGGGTTGGATAAACACAGATGCTTAGGAAATATAATAGTATAATAAAGAAAAATTTTCTCCAAAACAAGTACTTGCTTTCAAAATTTCTCCTGAAAGTAAGCTTTACTGGCAATCACATTTGAAGATATTCCTCAAAGCACACTAATTATAACCAATTACATATTTAAATTATAGTACCCAATGAAATTATAGTATACGACTCAAGTCCTGACCTACTGACTATACCACTAGCAAAAGCAATACATAAACTTTTAACTTAAACTTGTAAAATTAAGACCTTTACATGTAGTTTTCCCTAGTAACTGTTTTCTGCATTAGTAACTGCATGCTTCTTTCAGGAATGGCGAAATAAATTCATGCCTATGTTATCCTACATATTCAAACTCAAGAACAAAGTTAGGCTAATGTATACCCCAACACAGAAAAATCCAGCCCAGTTTAATATGCAACAAAAAAGAGATAAAAACTGAATTGTAGAAATGTTTGAAGTTAAAAAAAAAAAAAGCCAGAGTCTTACTCGTGCTGGTCTCAAATTCCAGATCCTCCCATCTCAGCTTCTTGAATAAATTCATGAATCAAGTTTATTTCTGAAAGTACCACAAGTAAAATAAAAACAATGATGCAATTAAATTATGTACACAGACACATTTTTTGTTTGTTTGTTTATTTTTCGAGACAGGGTTTCGTTGTAGTTTTAGAGCCTGTCAGCTTGTCCTGGAACTAGCTCTTGTAGACCAGGCTGGCCTTGAACTCACAGAGATCCACCTGCCTCTGCACCCCCCCCACAGTGCTGGGATTAAAGGCGTGTGCCACCATCGCCCAGCTCACCGACACCTTTTTAATGTACAATCGTACACGACTTTGTTAAACCAAATGCTGATATCAAGCAAAAACTATAAGCTCCAACAACTCATAGTGACCACATTCCTCCAAGGACGTAGAAACTCTGGGGTATCTTCTCCACACATACAGGAAAACAAACTAAGAAAGAGGCCTAGGCCGGGCGGTGGTGGCGCACGCCTTTAATCCCAGCACTTGGGAGGCTGAGGCAGGCGGATCTTTGTGAGTTCGAGACCAACCTGGTCTACAAGAGCTAGTTCCGCTAGTTCCAAAGCCACAGAGAAACCCTGTCTGGAAAAACTAAGAGTCCTGAAAACATTTTAGATTAAAAATAAGAAAGCCAGGCTCGGTGTGCCCGTAATCCCAGCACTCAAGGAGGCTGGGGCAGGAGGGCTGAGACTTCAAGGCCACCCTAGACTAATACAAGGAGCGTTTCTGAGGGTGGGGAGGAGACAGAGAAATTACAGTGTGTGAAGTCAGAGCCAAACAGAAGAAGAGAATGTTCCATTCCACCCAGCTCAGAAAACAAAGCAGAGAAATGGGACTGTGTGTGCCCAGAGATATAAAAACAAAATACAGTTTAGGAATAATACTCCACAAGAAATCCAAAGCTGCAGACAGTGCCCCGTGCAGTCTGCCTTGTCCGGACAACTTCCTGAGTGAGGTTAACATTATATATTTTTTAAAACATCAGCCTGCCTGTTATGCATCAAAGTACCCTGCTCTGCCTACACCCACTCCCGTAGAAACCTACACTCAGTGTTTCCATCTCCATCTTTCTTACATCCTGCTCAATTCCCCTGCCCTCCGAGACCCTACTCTAGAAACAAGCGGTGAGACTCCACCTTTAATGATCTGGAGCTCTATTAGAACTTGAGTTTACATTTACTTAAAAAGCAGAGACACGGGCCTCACATTTCCTTTAAAGGTAACTGGAAAAATGTAAAAGGAAAACATGGAAATTCTGTGTGCACAGTTCATGTCCTGTTTAGATGCAGCAACAGATTAAAAGAAAAACACAAAGAATCATTAGTCAAAGAAGATTGATCAATTTCAGGGAAAACTACCACCAGAGCTCTGAGAAAGAGCAACCCAACTCCAAACTAAACCCATCCAGTATCTGGGGGTGCTGTGGCCAGGGCTGGATGGGGGCGGAGCATTCTCCCCAGAAAGGGCAGTCAAGATCTGCAGCACAACCAGGCCAGTTTTTCTGAAAGTCTGCTCACACTAAGGAAAGCAACCAAGTCATTAACAAAAACAACCATCACGAAGCAATCAATACTCATCTTGGGATTTTACAAAGTACTGCCACTGGAACCTTCAAATTTCAAAGCCTAAATTGGGAATCACTGTTTTTATCTATCTGTAGGACACAGCAGCTGAAAATGTGTATTTGAGATCACCAAGTGGAAGGAAGATGAATGCCTACTTTGCTTCTCACTCTGCAGAAGTGAAAGCTTCGGAAAGGAGAACTACAGGACTGTAGGTGTATCAGAAGGGACAGAAGGGCAGGGCGGTGGTGGTGCACGCCTTTAATCCCAGCACTCGGGAGGCAAAGGCAGGCGGATCTTTGTGAGTTCAAGACCAGCCTGGTCTACAAGAGCTAGTTCCAGGACAGGCTCCAAAGCCACAGAGAAACCCTGCCTCAAAAAACAAAAAAAAAAAGAAAAAAAAAAATAAGAAGGGACAGAAGGAAGAGGGCTTAGCAACAAGGGGAGTGGCTTGTATGGGAAAAAAATGGTGAGAAACTTAGCTGTTTGCCTGTCAAGTGCAAGGCATGGGGGAATTAAACATCGCCTCAAAGTTTTATTCCCGGGCGACAAGGAGGAATAACTGAGAGTAGAGGGGAGGGGCCGGCAAAGCAAAGTGTCAGCCTATTAGCTGATGGGATTATTAGTTGTGCTGGAAGTATCTGTTCAAATCTGCACAGCCAGGATCTTCTTGTGCCAAGTACTGTTTCCAGGCACTCAGGATACAGCACCCTTAGCCACATGGAACCTCTAGTGGCAGACAGCAGAGGAGTAATTACATAAACAGGTAAGTATATGTTCTGGGAAGTGCGGGGTGGCATGCAGTTTTAAATAAGAAGAAAACATCTGAACAAATACCGGAGGTAAGGAAGTGAGGCGAGCACGGAGCCGGGAGTCAGCAACTAATGCGCCAGTAATGCAGAATATTCTATTTTACTCTGAAAGGCTTTTGAAGTGAGCAGCTACATTGCCACATACCCCCTGCATTCCCATTTCAGGGCTAACATTCCGGGTGTCACTTCCTGACTGTATCCTACCCAATCCAGAAAACTTCACCAGTAACACAATGATAACAAGCTGACAACGAAGTCAGTTTATTTATGTTGGTTTTACCTTCTGCACACAGAGAAACGGGCTGCATTTTGAAAAACAAAAGCAAAGCCCTGTTAGAACATGTTTGTACAAAGTTTAAGACAATCATCTTGTTCTCAAAGCAATAATTGATGCAGCAACTTCCAGACTTGTGATTTCAATCAAAGGTGCTGAAGAATGACTATGAATCATGCAATTAAGCTACCAAGCAAGACATTGCTGAGCGAAGAAACCCACAGCACTGTAACACTGTCAAAAATAAAAACAGTAACTCTCATGAAAACTGCAAGTAACATCTTCCTTCGGTTTTATAATTTGTTGATCAGCAGAGCTGCCATTTATTGGTTCTGGGTCTTTTTTTCTTTTTTCTTTTGAGACAAGGTCTAGCCTTGAACTATGAAGCTATCCTCCTGTCTCTGGCTGCGGAGGGCAAAGGTTACAAGCCCGCACTCCTAACCACATCCGGCTTCCACATCTCTTTCGATCCTGTTTCTACCTGTCAAACGATTGTTCAGATGACGTCAGCTTACCTATTTTGGGGGCTCTGTTAATGCACTCTTGCAATAGTATAGTACAAAGTAAGCATTTACCCCAAACAGCACAAGTTTTGAATCAAGTCATAAGAACTGCTTTTCAACAAATCTACCTCGACTCTCAAAATGAGGTTACACTCAGCCTAACAGGTATCTATCTTCTTCCACCCTTCCTTTAGAATAGTCTTCAAAACTAAGGTTTATGAGTACAGGAGTGTAATTTAGTTCACCCGCAAGCATATGCTGGGGGGGGGGGAGGTCCCATCCCAAGCACCACACAGAAGAAAAAGAGAGAAGTGTTTGTAAGATTTAGTGAGGAGAACTAATTTGAAAGAAAGTGAAGAACAGACTACCTTTAGTGCTTGAGAAAAGAACCTTAAGTTCTCCTCAGTTCACAAACACTGCCTCAAAGGGATCTATCTCCCAAGCAATCAGACAACAGCTCTGAGGAGAGGCGTCGATTCCCAGAAATGACAGCCTTAGAGATTCATGCTCATCAGAATGCAAAGAGCAAAAATAACCAGCGATCGTTGCCAGGCACTAGTATTAACCCAATCTTCACAACAATTCAGAAAGATTCCAAGCACCAGCACATCATTTTACATACCTGAAAATCACGGCGCACAGAAGCTGAGTAAACTGCTCATGTTTTTTGGGTTAATAAGTACACCGGAGTTCAGGTATTCCAACTTAGAAGCCTGCGCGCTAATCTCCGAGTACTGCTCCCTACCGGAACCGAGGCGTCCTCTAACAGTCCCCCACTAACCGCAGGTTTCCGTTCCGGCGGGGAACCCCTAGTCAAAGTCCTGGACCAAGCACCAGCCGGGTATTTTAAGGACCATAAAAACTGTACACTACCTGAGGTTTCTGGGAGCTTGGGAAGGGCGCGTGTGTGGAACCACTCTAGCCTCTTCTCTACGGAGGAAGTGGGGTGGCCAGAGCCGTAGCTCTCCCGCAGCACCGGTGAGCGGTCTGCGTCCTCCCGCGAGGACCCGCCCACTGGGCCCGCCCCGCCCCACTCCCGCAAGCCAGTCCCGGGGTAGGGAGGGGCAGCCGGGACACACCTGCGGCCGCCCGGCCCACCCGGCTCCCACCGCGCTTACCTCGGGGGACCCAGCCCGTACGTGCGCGTGGAGAGCTGAAAGCAACACCACTGCGCCACACCAGCCCGGCCGGCCTCGGCACTCGCCCCCAGGGCGCCAGGCGCCCCGCCCACATCCGCGTCCCGCCCCCGCCAGTCACCTGGCGCCTGACAGAGGTTTCCGCAGACCGCATCCCGAGAGGTCCCGAGTAAATAAAGCCTGACGCTTCCTCCCCTCCCCCACCACCGAGTTGAACCTGGGCAATGAGGCAGGAAGAGGGAAGAGAAGAAAGTCCTACAGGCTTGAAGTGAAGAGGGATGGGGTGGAAAAGGCAAAGCTTTCTTCAGGGTCCAGCTAAGGTGAGATCCCAGAGTGACCACAAGGCTCACTCGGACACCCAGTCAAGGTAGGAGTCACACGCGAATTCAGTGTTCCACGTGCAAAGAGTTTTTGCATTGGGAAGGGTTTCAGAGGAGCAAAGAATAATTCCGTTACTAACCTCCATCTCCGGCCCTCTTGCTTCCTGTAAAATTATAAGGGGGACACGGTGTCGCACTCAGTTCCCAATCAGCACTTGAGAGGCTGAGGCAGACTTGACTACACAGTGAGTTCTAGGCCAAACTGGACTACATGTGCCCCTGTGGACAGATGTGTGCGTGGGTGGATGGATAGACAGACCTGACGTGCTCTGGGAGCTCTCTCTCTCT
>JAQHUG010000015.1:5298204-5316685 GCA_028555095.1 Dicrostonyx torquatus
AAAGAATTATGGGTACTGACCACAGGTAAGAATCGTCACTCCCATCCTAAATTATAACTGTTCCCCCTCTCTCGGGCACATTTAAGAAAGCAGACCTGTCGCACAGAAGCCAAGTCTGGCATAGTTAAGTAAGACCTGTCTCAGACTCCGCTCCTGTACTAGGCACCAACAGTTGTACTCTCTGAAGTCCCACAGCGCTAAAATTATCGCACCTTCTCAGACAGGAAAACATAAAATACAGAAGTTTTCTGAACTGGCCAATAATCCATCATTTATAAAAACACTTTAGTTGTTACAAAAATTAACAAGTAATCTGCTGTTAACCCATCAGTTACTTTTTTATCTTTAGTTTCCCTGTCCCCATCATATTAGGAAAGCAACTTCACAAATAACTAATTCACTTTTTCTAGAATTCCCCTTTTCAGCCCTGTTCTGGCTATAAAAGCAGCCCCTTCTTCTGGGCTCTTTTATGGAGTCAGTGTAGCTCAAGTCTAGATTAGCAAAGCAAAAGCCAATTAAGATCTGTAAATTGCATTTATTTATCAGTACTGGGGACTGAACCTAGGAGCTCATGCAGGCAAAACAAGCACCCTGTCACTGAACTACAGCCCAAATGCTCCCTCCCCTAATTTTCTTTTCTTGGCAAAATGAATGTTCATGATGTGAACATTTTCTTGGCTTGTGATCAGGTATATGGATTAAAAGAAAGCAAGGGTCCTTGAATTGTCTTAACTACGAAAGCATCTATCTAAGTGTGAAAATGACACGAATCAACTCATTTGATTGATAACAACTGAATAAAAGCAGAGGAAAATGGGGCTCACTGTACCAAAAAAGTACAAACTGACACACAAAAACCTCTGCTGTAAGGATTCAGAAATGAATGCCAAGAGGCCAGCCTCACCATGCACTCCACAGGGAAGCCACAGAACACAAAGCCCTCAATTTGCATGTCAGTAAAATGAAGGTTGCCTCCCAAATACCTAAATGCCCTTCCAGAGTTCCTCCTACTAGGCCCAACTCTACAAGAAGGAATGGCCAATCAGTGTTCATAAAATAAGTGACTCTTAAAATCAGAACACAACCAAACAGCTGGGAGCTGTGTATGGCATCATTCACTCCATTCAGGCTGTCTCCCGAATTTCCTGTGTGTGACAGTAACGATGATACTCTTGTCCGAGATCAAACCTTTCTCCTGTCTTCTTCACAGGGGTCTCTAGATCCCCAACTTTTCCCGTCTGGGGTCTCTTTCGTGACCTTTCCCCATTTTCACTGCCATTTTTGTAAAGAGTACAAATTCAGAGAATTCAAGATCTTCGCTCTGGCCCTAATCTGCTTTCTGGCAAATCCCCAGCTTCTGTCTTGTATATCCATCAGTCACTGATGACTGGCTCCTTGACCACACCTCTGCCTCTTAGCCCAGGAGATCCTCTTCTTGGTCCGGATACAGTTACACAGCTCGCCAACCTAGGATGATAACTGCTACAGTGTTCAGCACTGTTCTCCTCTGTGCTGCCTTCTATTGTTCTTACTCAATGTTTATCTCCAAAACTAAAGTGTAGGTTACTTAACAAATGTCTCCAGACCCCAAAAATGCAGGCAGAAATTTTGATTCTCAGTATCTCAAGAAGCCTAACTAAAATTCAGTATCCAACTACAGTTTGGCTTTTCAAGTTACCAGCAACAAATTCTCTATTTCTCATTATTAAAACAGCATGATACTGAAACACTAAGTCATTTCACACTAACCAAAATTAAGAGTGGCAACATTATGTGCTTGATTCAAATAAAATTGGGAAAATAAGTTATTAAATCGGACTTATTTTGAAGACTAAATCTTTGAGATTCATGGAGATAATAAAATATGAAGAGCAGGAGATAAGCATATATATTATATATAATATAGAATAAAAGCCAATTAACATATATAAAGCAGGAGCTAAGGATATAAAATAGATCCTTATTATGTATTATATATCCTTAGCTCCTGAGATGATAATATATATATATAAAATCAGTGATAAGGTGCAAGGCCTTGGTTTCAAAGGCCAGAGCAAGAAAATAGTTGGGGTTTTCTTTTATTTGTTTGTTTTGAGACAGGATCTTTGTATATAGCCCTGGCTAACCTGGACCTCACTCTGTAGACCAGGCTGGCCTACAACTCACAGAGATCCGCCTGCCTCTGTTTACCAAGTGCTGGGATTAAAGGTTTGCGCCACCTAGTAAAAGGAAAATACTTTTCCACTCTTTCTCTCCATTACTCACACAAGTGGCATACCCATCACAACTGCTTAAAAAGCATGGGTCAGCCTAGGATTATTGCCACCATTCTTTAAGCGCTTATTTTCCCTCGCTGTAACTCAACTTCTGATTTTTTTTAAAATTCTCTCATGCAAGTAATATAGTGACAGTTTCCCCTTTCGATTTCAAACGGAATTCTCAAGACTAAGATAAAAATCGCACGACACGTCTCAGAGTTGGACCAGGAAGGTTTTCACCGTTCCAGAGACGAGCCTTCAGTTCACAGTTCCCCTTTAGGGAGCACTGTGGGCTATTATGGCGGTTAGTGCATTTCCTTAACTGCACTCTTACCCTGGTGACAACAGAACTGGAACCAACTACCAAGCAAGACTGAAAACTGGTTTGTTTGCAACCTACGAGTGGTCCCCTGTGCTCTGAAAATGCCACTGGCACTTTACAGCAAGTCCTCTAGCCTCTGGAGCCTAGCCAAATAACACATAGTCACTATTAACAGCAAACTGTTAGAATGCTGGAGATTTAAGAATTATGTATTATATAGGCAAACCCAATAGCAGTCACTTGTCCTGAGCGTGAGTATACAGAGGCTAGCAGATACAAACTCTTAGAACCTTTCCTCTTATCAGAATGCAAGTGGTCATTCAGGGTTGAGCTTTGGGAACTTCTGAATCTACCTAATAAAGGGTAACAAGGACCAGGTTGCCCCTACACCAGCAAGAAAAAGACCAGATAATATATATAAACTAATAGCTTCCATGTTAATATCAGGCAATAAAGGCACACAATCCTTCAGAGAAGAAAAACAAGCAGGGTTATTCCAACTTCACTGTGCTCTGAGATCTCACAGGCCAGCAGGGATGTTCAAGCACACTCATTGAGTTGAGGAAATGGAAACACAAACTGGGGAGAATGTATGGAGCTCACATGCAGAAGCATAAGAGCCAGTGAACACAGAGAACCCCAGAGGTCCTGGAGAACTTCCCAGGACTGATGACACATGCGTGTGAGGAGACTGAGGACCTGGACTGAACACAGCAACCGAAAGCATCGCAGGCATACTGGTCACCCAGACAGCCAGGAGCAGTGGCTGCTCTAATCAGTCCAACTAGAAACCTCCCAGCTCAGTGGGGCAGAGTTACAACAATCTTAGCTCTAGGGTGGAGTTAGCCCTGATCTAAACGCTGTGTGGGTCTCATTTTTAAAAAAACAAATCATAGAGATTGTAGAGATGGATAAGGGGTAGTTAGGAGCACTAGCTGATCTTCCGGAGGATCTAGGTTCAATTCCCAGCACCCACGTGGCAGAGCTCACAACTGTCTGTAACTCCAGTTCCAGATCTGTCACTTTCACACCAGTGCACATAAAGTTAAAGAAATTATTTCAAGAAAAATTTTAAAAATCGTAGTATGGTCTGAAAGAACAAGCTGCTTTCCATTGTTTAACTCCATATCCCAGTAAAAATTCAAGCACAATTATACACAGATATAAATAGCTAGCACCCAGTAAAACAAAATTTACAATATCTGACATTCAATGGTCAATACTGAGTATCTGGCATCCAGTATTATAAGGCAAAAGAAACAAAAGTATAACCCACAATGGTGAGGAAAGCCAGTCACTGAAACAGAGCCACACTGGCACAGATGTTATAATTAATGGAATAAGACATTAAACCAGTTTATAAAGGTAATAGAGATAAAATTTTCAGTAGAAATAAAGATGGAATAAATTTCTGGATCTAACTTTTAGAATTCAAACAGTACAAAATAGCAGTGACTTGGATTAGCACACAGGAGACACTTCCTAAAATGAACCACATGGATAAAAAGGAATTAAAATGTAAGAAAAAGTAATTAAAGAGTTGGGTAACATTAATAAGCAGCCTGGATATCTCTGATTAGATCCTCTGCAAAAATATGTCAAAGGGAAGGGGTCAGAGATGACATCTGCAGCAACGGTGGCTGACATTCCCCACATTTGGTGACAGCCCAACTGAAATCTTACAAGATTCATGAATACAGATACGTAAAAGCTGAAAGAATTCCTAGTCAACAGACTAGAAAGAAAAGTTCAAGAAATCCCTTCAGACAAAGAAAATGAGCCCAAACTTTTAGAAACACGTATCTATACAGAAAATAAGTTTGGAGGATATTCAAACACTTAAAAATAAAACTGCCCTATGGCCCAGCTTTCGTCCCTGGCATATGCACAGAATTCCATACTCTACCACAGAGGGATTTGTACCCATGTTTATTGCTACTCCATTTACTATAGCAAGGGATGGAACCCACCCAGTTATCCATCAGCAGATGAATGGATAAGGAAAATTTGGTAAATATGTAAAAAAATATTCAGCTCTAAAGAAAAATGAAATCACAAAATTGGAAGGAATATTAAGCAAGATTATCCTATCTCAGAAAGAAAAAAGCTGCATGTTCTCCTTCAGATGAGGTTTCTATCATGTAATCTATACATATATGTAGGTGAACAAACATATGTGGGTACAGTATAACATTCAGTAAGGACAAGGAAAGGTAATAAAAAAGGAAAAGTCTCACTAATGTGTTCACATAGTACACTTTGTGTAAGTCCTCTGAGTGCATTTTCTGTACAAATAAGTCTTTAAATGCACAGTATCCATATCTGTAAGTTCTACTAAATTTTTTGTTTTTTTGTTTTTCGAGACAGGGTTTCTCTGTGGCTTTGGAGCCTGCGCTGGAACTAGCTCTTGTAGACCAGGCTGGCCTCAAACTCACCAAGATCCGCCTGTCTCTGCCTCCCGAGTGCTAGGATTACAGGCGTGTGCCACCACCGCCCAGCTAGTCCTACTAAATTTAGTGCATTCTAGTCTTTAAACAAGAATTTTAGTTATTTACATTTTCGAGTATGAAGATTTTAGATGTATGTCTATTATTCTAGGACAGAAGGTGAAAGATGGATGCCCCACTATTGCAGAGGAACCTTGAGGTGACTGTCCAGGCAGCCAGATGTCTCTGTCATTTCTATAGTTTTGGAATTTGTTTGCTCTGCACTTCCTGTTTACTCTGTAATGTTTTATACTTCTCAGGTCTCTGCTGGGGATGAAGAAGAGATAGTTATAGTTACCATTTTCCTTGTTACCAAATTAAAGAATAATTCATAAAAGAGATGTAAAGTGTAGAAAGTTGAGACATAAAAGCTTAAGTTGTTTATCTGAGAAAATGTTTTAAGGTCTAAAAAGATATTTTTGGGTTGTTAGTACAAGCTATAATAAAAAGTAAATTAGGTACAAAACTTTTGACTTACCAAGATAGGATAGGTAGTAATACAGTACTTTCTCTGAATTCATCAAATACAAATAGACTGGATATTGTACATGTAATTTTTACCTGAAAACTGTTCTTATTATGTATAGTTTGTTGTGTTAAAACTTTTCCTTTTTATTTAGGTGAAAAGGAGGGAATGTTGTGTGCACTGTGAAGATGTGTCCCTCTGACTGGTTTAATGGAAAGCTGAACGGGCGCAGAGGACACTGGGAAGGAGGAAGGAGGAGTCGCTAGCAGACACAGAAGGAATAGACATGCAGGAAGAAAAGTAAAAGCCACAAGTGAGTCACCTGGCAACATGTAGATGAATAGAAATTGGCCAATTTAAGTTATAAGAGCAAGTGGCACAAGCCTAATCTATAGGCTGCGCTTTCATAATTAACAATAAGTTGCTGTCATTTTTTTGAGAGCTGGCAGCCCAAAATAAAAAAATCCACCTACAGAAAATGTTTTGAAAATAGTGACACTATAACACTTATGAACACAATAAATGTCATTGAATTGTATTAGAATGGTTAATTTTATGTTATATAAATTTTGCCTTGCTTTAAAAAAGTATGTATGGGGGCAAAACTTGCCAGGTGTGGAACACACAGCTGTGATCCTGGCACTCAGGAGGCTGATGCAGAAGGATCATAAAGTCTACTTCTGCGTTGGCCCTAGAATGAAAACTCATCTCAAAATGATAGATAGATAGATAGATAGATAGATAGATAGATAGATAGATAGATAGATAGATAGATAGATAGACAGATAGACAGACAGATAGATATAGGGGGTGGGACATAGCTCAGCAGTTAAGAGTACTTGTAATTGCAGAGGACACAGATTTGATTCCCAGTGCCCACAAGGTGGCTCACAACCATCTGTAATTCTGGTTCCAGGGTATCTGATGCCTCCTTCTGACCTCTACAGGTACCACACACACATGGTACACAGACACACATGCAGACAAAACACTTATATACATGAAATAAAATAAATCTAAAAATTGTTTTTTAAAAAATTACACACACGGGGCTGGAGAGATGGCTCAGTGGTTAAGAGCATTGCCTGCTCTTCCAAAAGTCCTGAGTTCAATTCCCGGCAACCACATGGTGGCTCACAACCATCTGTAATGAGATCTGGTGCCCTTTTCTGGCCTGCAGACATACACACAGACAGAATATTGTATACATAATAAATAAATGTTTAAAAAAAATACACACACGTTAGCCGAGGGCAAGGTTGTGTACCTGTCATCCAGGTTAAAAGGCAAGAGGATTGCATGACCCCAGGGGTTACAGCATGGACAACACTGCAAGACCTCATCACCAAAAAAGGAAAGAAACAAAGAAAGAAAGACCTAAACAGCATCCCACTGAGGGTGCAAAGGGAATCTCTCACGCCAGTCTCCTCTGTCTCTTTATTTTCACCATGCGGTAACTCCGCCCCTCCTGCATGAACAGCAGGCTCCAAGCAAAACACAGCTTTCCTTTATGCACAACACAGGTCTCATTTCTCTGTGGATGAACACTTGCTCAGTCTTCAAGCTAGAATTCAGGTACGAGCACCTTCAGGAAGTTTCCTTACTCCTACCAACATTTTAACTACATCTCTTGCCTTCCCCCTTAGTGATCTGCGATTATTTACCATCTCTTAGACAGCTGCCATCAACAACCGCATGTGTTCCATCCTATCTATTGTTCCCACAGGGCATAGCACAGCACGAAACTGGATACTTGTTGGAGAAAATAGATTAATATAAAATGACTTTTCCATATCAATCTTAGCACTCATTTGAATGTGGGAAAACATTTGACTCCAGCATGCTTAAGCCACATCACAATTTCCTAATGAAATAGATATTAAATATTTCTACACAATAATGTAACTATTTGTATCCTTAGCAGTAATTGCTGATAATAGTCTTAACCATATTGTCATCATAATAATTGGTGTGGGAAATCCTTCTGTATATGTGTTGCTTTTATTGGTTAATGAATAGAACTGCTTTGGCCTGCAGCAGGGCAGAAGAGAGGAAGGTGGGAATTCCAAGGAGACAGAGGAGGAAAGAAGGCAGAGGCAGGGAGAAGCCATGTAGCCACCAAAGACATCCACAGGAGCCTGCCAGAACCTTGCCAGTAGGTCATAACCTCGTGGTGATACACAGATTAATAGAGATCTAAGAGTTAGCTGGCAATGCGCCTAAGTGATTAGCCAAGCAGCAGTGTTTTAATTAATATGGTTTCTGTGAGATTGTTGTGGGTCTCTGCCTACAAATGATGGCAAACCTTCACACAGGACTTCTGTGCAGGCCGGCCAAGCAGTCTGTAGATGTTGACTCATTATATCCTCAAGTTCAATGACCAGTCCCATTCTACAGGCAAAGGAGCTCAGAAAATCAAGTACCTTGTCCAAAGGTCATCTATTGTGGCACTGGTTCCAGATCCCAAGCTTTTAATCTGTTTGTAATAGTAGCTCAGTGAAAAGACCCAGAAAACGTTGTAAAGAAAGAATTCTGAAAATATAATTTTCTCGATGTGACTTCCTATTATTCCAGCAATTTCTAGATAAACAATACATATACACTCCTTTAAATGTGTGCTGGTTTACATAAACTTTACGGTTACAGTAAAGAGACGGAATTTATGAACAGAACTACTGAGATACTAATATTATATTTCAGTTACATTTACTAGTGATCCAGAGAAAATAAAATTTGATAAACTAGATATGCTCTTGGGAACACAAATCTTTAAATTTGACATCCAGCTGAATCTGTGCCCTAGCCCCCAGAAACCAGTTCTGTTCTATTAATCTCATACAGAGAAAATGTGTTGTACTCATGATGTGCTGAGTAGTTGGATATGACTTGGGAATTTAGGGCAGACCCCTGGTTTAAATTTGTCTAAAATGACTTACATGATATGGCCAGTGGATTATAATTCATCTTCCTTTTAAAATGCTGTATTCTCAGACTTTATTAATGGAGACAGACTACAGGCACAACCACCCAATGTTTATTAGTTGGCATCAGAATGCCAACAGGAAAAATTATTTTCCACTATATTTTTTATCATTCAAAAGATTATGGCATGAATATATGAAGTTTATTTGTTTTCAGTTGAGTTCTTGGGCTCAGGACTAACATTCATTTATGTGAATTTAATTTCCAAGATTTTACATCTGACCTAATTTTAAAAATAGCAATCCAAACTTTCTTCCCCTGCAATGTTTCTCTATTCCTCCCAAATTTGAATCACAGTAAGAGATCATTTAATGATACAATGAGAAAACAGAACACAACACCCAGAGCCATTTGCATAAAGGGAAGACAAAAGGAAAGAAGAGCCAACCTTTTTTTTTTCAAGACAAGGTTTCTCCGTAGCTTTGGAGCCTGTCCTAGAACTAGCTCTTGTATTCCAGGCTGACCTCAAACTCACAGAGATCCGCCTACCTCTGCCTCCCGAGTGCTGGGATTAAAAGCATGCACCACCACCGCCCAGCAAGCCAACTGTTCTTAACTGTAACTCCTGTTTTACAATGTGTTTTGAGACAGGATCTGACTGTCTGTCCCAGGCTGGACTTGAACTCTTGAACTTTTATGTCAGCTGCCCAAGTGCTGGGATTATAGGCTTGTATCACCATATATTGGTGTGGGAAGTCCTTTTGTCTATGTATTGTTTTTATTAGTTAATGAATAAAGAAGCTGCTTTGGCCTGTGATAGGGCAGAGTAGAGCTAGGTGGGGAAACTAAACTGAATGCTGGGAGAAAGAAGATGGAGTTAGTGAGATGCCATGGAGCCACTAGAGGGAAAGATGCAAGCTACCAGGTGGAACCTTGCTGGTAAGCCACAGACACATGGTGACACACAGATTAACAGAAATGATATAAGATATAAGAGCTAGCTAGCAATATGCTCAAGTGATTGGCCAGGCAGTGATTTAAATAATATAGTTTCTGAGTGATTAGTCCGTGGTCTGGGCAGCAAGAATGAACAAGCGGCCTCCTCCTATAGACAAGCGGCCTCCAACAACAATATATGGTTCCTGATTCTAAATTCCTGATTGGATTTTAATTATTATTAATACATTTTGAATTGACTTAGTGGATGCTGCCATTTACTGCAAACTAATATTTCATTTAGTAAACAACATAATAAAATTTCAATTTAACTAAGCAAATACTGATTACCTACTATGTATGTAACACTCCACGGCACAGCAGGTATATGAAATTAAAAGAAAACCACTTTTGGACCTACCCTCTATTATGTCTAGAATAGGAAATAAAGGTTATTAAATAAAGAAATCATAAACTGACTGTAGCAGAGGCTGCTTGTTCATTCCTGGCTTCCCAGGCCGGAAATAACCACACAGAAATCATATTATTTGCAATACTGTTTGGCCAATAGCTTAAGCATATTTCTAGCTAGCTCTTATATCCTAAACTAACCCACCTCCATTAATCTGTATATCACCACACGGCTGTGGCTTATCAGCAAGACTCCAGCACATCTGTCTCTGGCAGCGGCTACATGGCTTGTCCCTGACTCTGCTTTCTTTCTCCCAGCATTCAGTTTAGCTTCCCTGCCTAGCTCTACTCTGCCCTATCACAGGCCAAAATAGCTTCTTTATTCATTAACTAATAAAAGCAACACATATACAGAAGGACTTCCCACACCAAATGACAAGTACGTTTATCAAAATTCTGGCCTTTCTACATTGAAGGAGAAGGGTATACAGAAGTGAAGTTCAAGCCTCACCTATTATAATTGCATAACTTTTTTACATTATGTTTATTTCATGTGCATATGTCTGCATGTAGTTCCCAAGAGTGACATACATGTGGTGATCAGAGGGCAGCTTTGAAGAATCAGTTTTCTCCTTCCGTCATGTGTGCCCTAGGGATCAAACTCAGTCATCTAGCTTAGCAGCAAGTGCCTTAGCCTTCAAAACCATTTAAAAGCCTATAATTTTCTGCTTAAAGGTACTTACAGGAGCTAGAGAGAGATATAGCTCAGCAGTTAAGAGTGTTGGGGCTCATCCACGGGATCTGAGTTCAGTCCTAGCACCTTTGTCCAAGGGCTTACAACCACCTGGAACTCCAGTTTTAGGAGATATAGTGCCCTCTTCTGGCTTCTTCTGCACACATATGACACACAACAGATGCAGTCACACAAGGAGATAAATTAAAATAAATTAAAAAAAATAAATAAAATATAGATAGGTGCAAAACTAAAATAAATATATAAATTTACTGTTTTAATATATAGAAGATATACTGGGAACTAAAAGAATTAGTGAATAAAGGAGAGAGACAGGCTGGGTAGGATTCAATTGTAAAGCATTTCTTAGCATATGCGAGACCCTGGGCCCAATCACAGGCACCCAAAAAGGACAAAAATAAAACCCTTTCCATTCAATTAGTATATGAATTATTGTGTGTACACAGCAATCACCAATGGTTACTAACATCATAAGAGGACAGCTGACTTCCTAATTGGATAAAGCATCATAATAAATACTCTTTCCAAAATATCTGAGCCTAAATCTCGTTACATCTCTAGATTTGTCTTCCATTTTATAGGAAACAGGGCCACAAGCAAAGGTAAATGACACAGGGACATGAGCAGAAATGTTGGAGAATTTGGTCACGTGGCCTTGTTTCTTCATTATGCAAACTCTAAGAACAAAAAGGCAGCCAATTGAGTCAAAGACTTAAAAAGGGTGATTGCTTGTATTATCTGGTTTTATTTGGCTACTGATCAAACTAAAAACACTCATAAAATATGAGGCAGTTTGAGAAACTTGAACATGACTGGATATCTATCCAGTGACATTAAGAATAAATGATTTTTGGGCCAGGCGGTGGTGGCTCACGCCTTTAATCCCAGCACTTGGGAGGCAGAGGCACGCGGATCTCTGTGAGTTTGAGGCCAGCCTGGTCTATAAGAACTAGTTCCAAAGCTACAGAGAAACCTTGTCTCAAAAACCAAAATAATAATAGTAATAGTAATAAAAATGATTTTATAATTGTGATGTTATTTCTTTAAGGGTCTAGAATATAGAGATGATGTTTAAATATGGGTGAAAAACAACACTGTCTAGATTAGTTTCAAAATGATGTGTGTAAAGAGCAGGGAAGGGGGAGGATAGTTAGCAGAAGCAGCTATATTTATACCCCTGTTAAAACTGCAAAGTTTACAGAGGTTAATTATATACTTCAGACTCCTTTTTGTATGTTTGAAATGTCCTGCAATCAAAAGTATTTTATATTAAAACATTGTGCTCAGAGGAACGATAAGATAAGAGACCACTGTAGTTCAGAGCACAAACCATCCCAGTTTAGTTCCCAGCATTCAGACCCTCAGGTCAGGTGACTTACCATGACTTTCACGTCCAGCTCTAGGGCACCTGATACCTTCTTGTGGCCTCCAGGGACACATGAACTCACGTGCACATACTCACAAGCAAGTCAGAGGGGGCTCTCAAACTCGGACACACAAACACACACACACACACACACACACACACCATTAAAAATGAAACAAACTTTTTAAAGGTAAGTATTAGTCCTAAAGATCAGCAGCTAAGCGCCTGCCTGATGTATATGAGACCCTGATTTCAATCCTTAGTACTACCATCTTTAGAAAGGAAGGAAGGAGGGAGGGAGGGAGGGAAGGAAGGGAGAAAGAGAGAGAGAGAAACAGAAAGCTGCTGATAGAGCAATGTTAATTATTAATTTTTTAAACCTTGATCTTAATATTCAGTATGACAAAATGGCATACACATAAAATACTTCTGCTAAATACTAAAGTCTGCTGACTGCAGGAAAAGCCCTCACGTGACTGTGGACAAGCTGAACTAACTACTCCAGCATAAAACCCCGTACTTCCTTGGAAGGATGACTGGCAGATGATGGCATTTGTCAACTAGTATTTAGCAAACATTTTCTGGATAATGAACAAATGAAGGCTGTCACATCAAGGAAAATAATGTGTTTGTTGGCAATGACAGATAATCCTCAAGCTTTCGTGCAAAACATGGTGTTTTGGAAAATCTGTTTCTGCCACCCTATTCTATCTGCTCCCCATACCCCACCGAGAGATGTTTATTGATACACTCAGTGATATTAACTCATTGGATTTTAAAATATTATTCAATGAAATATATAACATTAGAAAGATCTGCATAATTCAATGAACTAATACTTTTTCAAATGACTAATGTATGGAATTATAAGACCACACAGGCATTAAAATCCACTCAAAATACAAATGACTTGATAGGTTGGGTGGTGACCCTCAAGGGGATCTGCAGATAAGACTGCCCCAGATTATCTAAGTGAGCTCTAAATCTAGTGACAAGTGTCCTTACAAGGGACAGAAAAGGAGAAGCAGAACACAGAGGAAAGGCCTTGTGAATACAGTGGCCGACAAACATCAGACACTGGAAAAGGTGAATGAACCATTCCCCAGTTGTTGGAGAGAGCTAGCCTGTACCTTGAGTTCAGACTTCCTCAGCCTGCAGAGGTGTAAGGCGACAGGGACAAGGAGATGGACATGGAGCAGAATGCTTTCTGTGCAAGCATGAGTCCAGGTCCTCAGAATCCACATCAGCCGTCACATGGCAGCCATAACACCAGAGCTGGGGAAGATGCGGGAAGAATGAAGAAGCTGGCTGGCTGGCAGGCAGCCTAGCTGTAGCAGTGAGCTCAGATTCAGTGAGAGACCTTTTCTCAAAAAATGAGGAGGGGGAGGGAGCAACTGAGGAAACGGTATCTCAGTGTCAAACTCTGAACTCTCCAAGTGGCCTCAAGATTGACAGATCTGAGCACACATGTTGCTGACTTGAATGAGAATGGCCTCCTAGTCTCATGTTTGAATGTGTGGTCCCCAGTTACTGGAAGAGGGACAATTATGTTTGGGAAGGATTAGGAGGTATGGTGCTGTTGGAGGAGGTGTGTCACTAGGGATGGCCTTTGAGGTTTTAAAAACCCAGGACAGGCCTGCCTCAGTCTCTTTCTACCTCCTGCCTGTGAATCAGGACGTCAGCTCCAGCAACATGCCTGCCCGCCTGCCCGCCTGCCCGCCATACTTCCCGCCAGGAGATTCATGGACTAACTCTAAACCATGCCTTGGCCTTGGTGTCTCTTCACAGCAACAGCACAATAACTAAAGCAGAATATGGCAAAGTCACTGTGAGAGGAGAAATGTCAGCTGTTTTTAGTCACCCAGGTTGGCCTGACTCGTTAATGGTCCTGCTACAAAATTAACACAGTGGCCAGTGATCTTACTGTGACTGAGTAAGAGAGTATTTACATAGATTAATGATTCATATTGCTGCTTTTTCTGTTTGTTTGTTTTGTTTTGTTTTTTCAAAACGGGGTTTTTCTGTGTAGACCTGGTTGTTGGGGGACTCATTCTGTAGACCAGGCTGACCTCAAACTCAGAGATCCACCTGCCTGAGTGCTGGGATTAAGGGCGTGTGCCACCACTTCCTGACGGTTGCTTTTACTTTTAAGAAAATACCATCTAAATTAGGTAGGCATCAGTAATCTTAGCATTTGGAAACAGAAGCAGGAAATTCAAAACAAGCTTGTCTATATAGTAAGTAGGAACCACATAACAAAACTCTGTCTCAAAAAAAAAAAAAATCAAAAGATGGAGCTGAAGAGATGGCTCAGTGGTTAAGGGCACTTGCTGCATGCCCAGGGAATCTAACGTCCTCTTCTGGCCTCCTCCAGCACTCACACATACACATAAAAATAAATTTAAAAAAAAAATCTAAACAACAATAACAACCACAATAAAAGCCTCCCACTTTCCAAGCCTTGGGAAAACAGTTACAGTTTTATTAAAGGCCTTTAAAATATCTCTGCTTTTCCATTTCTACATCTTTGGAGGCATGATCATTTTTTATACTCTCCAGTCAAAACAACACACTGTAGTACTGTAAATACACAATAAGCAGGATTCAGAAGTAACTAACAAACAGATATTAAAGGGATTTGTAAATATTAACACTAACCACTAAGTTCTTTTAGTTTTGTAACAGCTGTTTTCCCATAAAATATAGTTTATATTAACAAGCAACGAGACTCTTTTCCTTTATGTAGATTTCTTATCTCAACAATTTTAATGAAATGATTTTTTTCAGACAATATATTTTGATCATGTTCTTCCCCTCCCTCAATTCCTCTTAGCTTCTCCCCAATGTTCTTTCATTCTTTCTCTCTTTAAAAAAAAAACACATTAACAACACACACTAAAAAAAGACCCACAAAAATGGAAATTAAAATAAAGCAAAAGACCAATAGGACAAAAAAGATGTTTTTCCAAATGGCCTGGGTGTTAGTTGTCCCTCTGCATATTCTGCCCCTTACCCTGTCCTCCCATTCCCTCCCTATTCCACCCTTCTATTGTTTCCCCTTTCTCTCTCCATAACTTTATTTTACTTCGTCTTCCTTGGAAGATCCCCTCTCTCCCTGGTCTCTAACTAGCTACTTAATCTCTTGGCTGTTCTAATGGAAACACACACCTCTAAGCCTGAAGGCTAACTTCCACACAAAAGAGAACACAAGCAACGTTTGTCTTTGTGGATCTGTGTGATCTCACTCAGGATGACTGCCTCTAGTTCCATCCATTTACCTGCAAATTCCATAGTACCACGTTTTCATTATCTATTCACCAGCTGACACGTATCTCAGCTCTTTCCAGTCTCTGTCCGTTATTTACAGAGCAGCAGTGAACATGGATGAGCAAGCGTCTCTGTAATAGGATATCAAATTCCTGGAATAGACAACTGAGCATGTTTTTAACAAGTATTTTTGGTTTCTAGAGAACATTACTATTTGTAATACATTGATTTGTTTGTGTGTTATGTGCACTCATGAGGAGGCCAGAGGAGTCTCTGGGATTGAACTCAAGCCGTAAGATCTGGTGGCAAGCACCTTTCCTGGCTGGACCATCTTGACTAAGTCAGGAGGACTGAAAGTCAGACCTGCCTGGGCTAAAATTCAGTAAAATGCTGTTGGGAAAAGTGGAAGCAACACTTGCTTCGGCAGCACATCTACTAGAAAGGACTCCAGAGAGAGCATTAGCATGGCCCCTGCGCAAAGACCTGCAAAAATGTGTGAAGCATTCTGTTTCTTTAAGTGGAAAATGGCTCGAGGACATAGCTCTGTAGTCAACACTCAAACCTAGCACGGTGAGGTTCTAAGTTCAATTCCCAGTACTAAAAAAATAAGTAAGTAACCTTGAGACTTGCTAGGACCTCAGAAATGATAACCATGTTCTTAAGGGCGATGTGGACTTGTGTTCAAAATACAAATGGAGGGCTAGAATGTTTGTTTTTGAGATAGAGAGGAAAACTGTGTGCCCTCTTGTCCCTCCCTCCCCCTTTTTCCCTCCCCCAAGCTGAGAAAGCGGCCTGTGGAGGAAAGCCTTGCATCTGCCTAACCATAAACTTGACTGCCCATGTGAGCTTGGATAAGGTCCTTCATGGCTAACGTCCTTCCATTTGAGGATAATAATGCTACAAAAGGTGACACTGAGCACAACGTAAGGTCACACGGAAATGTAATAAACACAGACAAAAAGAGATGAGGCTACAGATTCCAGGATCCATGGAATTCCCACTTTCTTCTCTCAGGAACTATGTGTTCTTGGGTGAGTTTTAACTGCTTTGTGTTTCAGGTTCATGGGAATAGAGTACCTATATTTGTGATGGTTGTGATAATTAAATTCTACATCTATAATATAACTAGCAACAAAGCCAAAGGAGGCGTCCAGCAGCTGTCACTGTGTGTTGATCGCCTCACAGTTTTCAGATATTTTCCACCTAAAGAGATCATTTGATCACCTCAAAACTGATTTCCTCATGCTTCCCCTGCCCCCACACAATTGTTGGTTTACTTTTACCAACTTGCTATTCTTTTCTTTATGTGCAGCTGCATTATTACTGGGTTTTGACTAGCAAAAGCTACTGATTTCTGACACTTATCCCTTGATAAACATAACAGTGAAACTACTAGGCTAGTTGCTTAAACTAAAACCTTAACTGGTCAAAGGTATATGGGGATTCTAACATTGGCCATGTTCTGTATCTCAGACTGTGGGTAGATGAGAATCTTATTATTCTTTGTACTGTACACGTGTACTGTCAATGTTCATTGTGCTTTTGTTTATGAGAGTTTTTAAAAAGTGAACTTGAAAAAAACTCTAAACAACTAGGTGTGGTGGTGTACCCCTTTAGCCCCAACACACAGGAGGCAGAGGCAGGTGAATCTCTGTGAGTTCAAGGCTAGCCTGGTTCAGGAAAATCAGGGCCACATAGTAAGACTCTGTCTAAAAACAAAAGTGTGGTTCAGGAAAATCAGGGCCACATAGTAAGACTCTGTCTAAAAACAAAACAAAAACCAAAAAACATTTTAAACAACAGAAATCTAAGCCCACTGTATATTTTCTCTTAAAAAGTGTCAGTGGGGATTTAAGTGTAAGTGGGGAATAAAGATGTATCAGTAGAAGAAGCAGAAGAGGTGGCTCCAGGTTTATGAGCACGTAGTCCTCTTCCAGAGCAAAGGAGTTCCCAGCACCCAAGGCAGGTTTCTTGGTGAAAGCCTGTAATTATGTTTCCAAGGGATCCAATACCCTCTTCTTGGGTACCCACACTCATGGCATTCTCTCTCTCTCTCTCTCTCTCTCTCACACACACACACACACACACACACACACACACACACTTTAAAAAATAAAAAAAGATCCATATAGCAATAGAATTACATAAATTTACCATTATAATTTAGAATACCAGTGTTCCAAATGCAATAAACTCCTAAGATTTCTGTCATGAAACAAATCAACTTTTGTCTGTTTTGCCACCTGGTAACCAAAGGGTGTTCTGCAAAAGTGTACAAGAGAATTGCTTTCTGAATAGAGAATGAACCGGTATCTTACGCCTCCCATATCTTCACTATCTTCTTCTGTATGGACAATTAGAATGTCTACAGAGTTTCTCAAGAAATAATTTAACAGAGAATCAGAAGTCCCTGATGGCCAACACTGACATGACAAGTTTCAAATTGATGAGTCTACTGTCTTTGCAAAAGCAATCCAGACAAGCTGATGACAACAGGACATAGGCAATTTCCAAAATTAAAATTGATGAGCACGCTCCTTCTGCATGTCAGAGCGTATTGATCTCAGCGTCAGTGTCGACGGAGGTGAAGGCGAGTCAGAGTGCCACTGCGCTGGTCCTGTGGGTCCCTCTCCTGCCAGAGGGCGAGCAGGAAGTTGCTGGATCAGACACTGTGGCAGTATGGCAGTATGAGTGGGCGTATATATCGACCATCCATACCGTAAGCAGGAAGAATCCATCAAGCTTGACACATTCATAAAATCCCCTCAGTGACACCAGAGTCCGAGTACCTTAGCAGACAAATTATTTCAGAGACTTGGAATTTCCCTCCAGCAACTCACTGCTGTTTTTCTAGGTTGCTAATTCAGAACAGGCAAGCATTAGTTCGGTGATAGCATTTTTTAGATTTACCGAAACTATTTCCAAATTAATTTTCTAAGGCTCATACTGTTTTAGATCATGTAACTTTTTTATTGGTAGTTTTTTTGTTTGTTTGTTTGTTTTAATTGTTCTCTGAGACAAAGTCCCACTGTTTAGTTCTGACTGGCCTTGAACTCACAACAGCCTTGAACTCACATTAGTCTCCCAGGTGCGGGAATTACAGGTGTGAGCCACTATGCCTGACTTTACAGGCAGCTTTGACACAGCAGAATATAATACATCAGCACTGTGTTTGACATTTTACGTATAATGGACGGGCGGTGGTGGCGTACGCCTTTAATCCCAGCACTCGGGAGGCAGAGGCAGGCGGATCTCTGTGAGTTAGAGACCAGCCTGGTCTACAAGAGCTAGTT
>JAQHUG010000015.1:5317599-5331669 GCA_028555095.1 Dicrostonyx torquatus
TGTCTCCTGTCTGTGTGACCAACACAGAGGCTCGTGTTCTGTCTCCTGTCTGTGTGCTGTGTGACCAACATGGAGGCTCGTGTCCTGTCTCCTGTCTGCATGCTGTGACCAACACGAAGACTCATGTCCTGTCTCCTGTCTGTGTGCTGTGTGACCAACACAGAGGCTCATGTCCTGTCTCCAGTTTGCGTGCCGTGTGATGCGCTGCAAGCTTACTTCCTGCTGGCTTTGTCTCTTGTTGAGACAGGGTCTTACTATGCAGCCTAGACTGGCCTAGAACTTCCCATCTTGCCTCAGTCTCTCTACTATTGAGATTACAGGTCTATGCTACCATGAATGTCCTATATTCACTTTTAGTAAAAAAAAAAAAAAATCTAAACATTAAAAATAAGTTTCTAGGTGGCTAACGTGTTAAAACGTGAAGGAATGCTTCAGCTTTATACTAAAATAGACGAGAGGAAGAACACGAAAGCAGCCACACACCATGCCACTCTTCCATAACACACTGTTCTATCGATCCTGTTTCCCCCAAGCCCAGCCCTGGCCTTTCTCTAGCTCTCCTGTGCACTCAGAGGACCGAAGCTGTTTACACAGAGTCTTTTACTTATAAGTAATTCCTCTGTGTGAAGTTTTATAGAAATAATTAAAATGGAAAGCTATGGTCATATGGTCAAAGAAAATAAATAAACAGGGTTAGGAAAACAGTCTATGTTTAAAGCAGGCATCACACCTTAATATCAAGAGAACATAAAGCACACAGGGCCACGTTCAGCGTGCTTCAAACAGAACCCTACCCGATATCATAGCTCCCTGCATGTGACTTAGCCATGGGACACCCACAGGCACTGGCCTGTCAAATCTAAAATAACAGGGACAAAAAAACAAACTCGGCTTTTCTAGAACTTACCTCTGTGTGCGAGTCTTTCTATGCCCTGTGGCATACCAATGAGCATGCTACAAAGACTTTGTCTTCATGAACACATCAGTGCTGGTCTCGCGTGCCCACATTCCCTCTGGCTGGTTTGTTTGTTTTTGAGCCCTCTGTGTAGAGACTCGTCCACTGAAAGTTTAAGGAGGAACTTCTTGGAAAGGTCACCACAGAGATGTTCCCCCTCTTTCCTCCCTCTCAGAACTTCTCTCCAGACAGGGGAGCAATGCTGAGTGACCGTACCTTCCAGGATCAGAGTGGCTGTGGTCACACTCAAGGACCTTCTTAAACTGGCCCTGATGACAGCATTTCCAGGTAAAAGAAAGAGGGAAGCCAGAGAGGCCTCTCTGCTCCCATGGACATCTAAGGAACAAAAAAACTGCTGGGGAGAAGAGCCTTGTCAGCAGGATGCAGCACTGAGGTTGTCTGGGCTTCCGTGGCGAACATAGATGAACTCACTGATTTGCCAACTTGGACATGGGCAGAAGGATTTTGGTCTGTCATTGCCCTATCTATCTGGGATGACCAGAAATGAACTCCCCAAAAAGTCGTAGGCTGGAGAGATAGCTCATTGGCTGCTCTTCCAGAGAACCAGGTTCTATTCCCAGCACCCACATGGCAGCTCACAACCATCTATAACTCCAGTTTGAGAGAATCTGATGCCCATTTCTGGCCTCTGCAGGCACCAGGCATACATGTGGTACACAGACATATATGCAGACAAAACAACCATGCAATAATAGTAATAATAATAGTAATTTTTTAAAAGTCACACAGCATGTATACACGAAGACACAAGGCTATGCTATTTGAAACAAGAGTTGACGGAGGGCTGAGAAAGGTGCAGGGTAGAGGTGGAATCTTGAGTGGCTCTCCTCCCCACCCCCACTCTTCTGGCAGAGCACTTGTTTAGCATCTGTAAAGCCCTGGCTTCAGCCCCCAGCACTAGAAAAAAAGAAAAAGAAAACTGTTGGCCATGCTGGTGGAATACTCCTAAAAACTCCAGAACTTGGGAGATGGAGGCAGAAAAATCAGAAATTACAGACTAGCCTGGACTATGTAGAAAGAGCCTGTCTCATAATCAATCAATCAATCAAGGCTGGGCATGGTATCACATGCCTTTCATCTCATCACTTGGGTGGCAGAGGCAGGCAAATGCCAGTGAGTCTGATGCCAGCCTGGGCTACAGCTAGTTTTCCAGGGCAGCCAAGGCTACACGTGAAACTCAGTCTCAGCACACACAGCTTAACCTGTTATAAAACTGTCCCTGTCCTCAGGCTGCAGCGTTCAGGCACCATCTTGGAAGCAGAGACCCAGCGCTTGGCAGGCACTAAAGCAGCTAGTGCCCGATTCTCGGACTCCGAGTCTCTGGGACCAATAAATTTCTGCATTTTATGCATCAGCCAGTCTCCACTATTCTGTTATGGTGGCATGAAACTGACAAAGACAAGGTACCATCCAGAAACACAAACCTTTCCTACGGTTTCGCTGCATTTTTTTAAGGCTCTTATTCAGATCATCTGTGCCCCTGAGAAAAACCAACCGAAGAACCAAAGCAGTAGCAACACATGAAACACAAACTACAAATAAAAATGGGAGACACTCCGGGGCTGCAGGTGGCCTGGCAACAAAGCACTTACTGGTCTTTCAGAGGGCTTGGGCTCCATTCGCAGTAACCATGCCTAACAACCAGGAATGCCCGTGGTGCACATACATGCACTCAAACAGATACTCACACAAAAAGTAAAATCAACGAATTTATTTTTTATCTTAAAAGCCTTATTCACAAAATATAGTTATATGTATGTAAACAAGCTTGGGTATACCTTGAAATAACTTCGATTATATTTCTGAGTTTGTGAGTTACCTGGAAAAGCAGTCCATTTACCTGTGCACAAGGAAAAATGAATTTTTCTCTAATCAATTCCCAAATGATCCATGTCACTCATCTCCTGATGTCTCCACCACCATGGATTTTTCAGGACATTTTTACTTCAATAAGCCTCTAAAGCAAATCAACTTCCAGTTACCACGAGGCCTCTTAATTTTGTTGACTCAAACAACTACAGTTTCAGCTTTCCCAGCTGGCTCAATCTTTGCCAATCTCCTCCCCGCGCCCCCTGAAGTCCTCTGGGAACCTAAAACATGAATAAGAAACAATACTAGAATACACTAAATTTTGATTTTATGTGTGCAACTGCGTGCGTGCACGCGCGAGAGGGTGTGTGTGTGTGTGTGTGTGTGTGTGTGTGTGTGTGTACACCTCTGGTGTTGTTTCTCAGGAGCCATCACCTTGTTTTCTAAGACCTGGTCTACCACTGGGACCTGCAGCTAGGCTGCTGGCCAGCAAGCCTCAGGGTTTGCTTGTTCCCTTTCCCTAGCACTAGGATTAGAGGCTGTACCACCAAGTTCCTTTCACCTGGGAGCTAGGGTCTGAACTCAGGTCTCCATGAGCAGCAAGCACTTGACTACTGAGTTATCTTCCCAGGCCCCAAAAGTTTCTTTCCTAGAAACCAAAAAAAGCTGGGCTTGCTTCAGTAGTACATGTCTTGAACTTTTCCTACAAAGAGGATTAGCACGATCCTGACAGGGATGACACACAAACTCGGGAAGTGTCCTTTATAGAAGTAAAAGATACATTCCTGAATCAAGAACAGGAGACTTTTACAAATGCAATAATGAAGTTCTGAGAAAAACAAGTCTTAGAAAGTAATAATGGAATTGAAGAAAAAAAACAGAAAATATGGATGGTAGAGGTGAGGAAGAACAAAAATTACCAAGAGATGAACAACAGGGGAAAAACACAGTAAAGAAAAATTTCAGAATAAATTCAAACCTTCTAACATGAACTACGGAAAGAAAGTGATTTCTCTAGTAAATTAATCAAATAGCAAGCATAAAATTGTCAAAAATTTCCAAGAAAAGAACAACATGAATTCTAGCATAATGGCAAAGAAACACTCTTTATCATAAGGGAGAAAAAATTCAGTGTAAGAATGTAAAATAGAAAGTACAAAGGGATCTTAAAAGTTTCCACAGAGGAAGAAACTGTCCATGCAAAGCTGAAACATAAAAATGGTAAGATCTCTTCGCAGCAACAGTGGGGGGCAGAAAACGATGCAGCAATGACTTTGACGTCTGAGGGAAATAATTTCCAACCAGAGTTCTCTAACTAGACGGACTATCACTCAGTGTGGCGAGGGGAGATGGGGACAGGCAGGCTCAGCTGCAGAGTACTTGCCCAGCATCAGGGGAGCCTGGACCTCACCCTCCATATGAACATACAGCACAATTTACTTCCCGGCCGTACTTTCAGAGGAAGCCATCAGGCTCTGTGTCTGACCCAGAATAACAGGATGAGCCAAAGGAGCTTGGGTAAGAAGCTGAGAATTTCCAGGATGACAACGGGAGGATCTGCAAGATGGATATTCCCAGCGAAAGCTTCCCTAGGGAGAAACAGAATTGAAAGGCTTCAAGTTTCTCGGCCTGACTATGTGGAGGGTGGTATGGCACATCTAGAACTGTGTTTAGAAAGACTTCTACACAAGTTCAAAGACAGCCAACACTTAGAATGAATGGTGGTCCCCGGATATGGTATGAAGTGGACAGGCTCAGTGAAGAGTCTCGGTCCCTAAACAGTAGTCTGATGATCTGGGCCACACTGATCCCCAGCCCACAGTCTTCCTCAGTTGTTTTGGTAAGACCTACAGTAACACAAGCAACACAAAGAATCACATTTTATACAATGAGACAACCCTTTTTATACACAGAAAATTTTGATATTTTTCTACTTTGGTCTATTTAATTCAGTCTTTTTAAAACATTGGTCAGAATTCCCAAACTGATTTCATGACTCAGTAATGAATTGCCATCTGTGTTTTTTTGTTTTGTTTTGTTTTTTGTTTTTTTGGGTCTTCAAGACAGGGCTTCTCTGTGGCTTTGGAGCCTGTCCTGGAACTAGCTCTTGTAGACCAGGCTGGCCTCAAACTCACAGAGATCTGCCTGCCTCTGCCTCCCGAGTGCTGGGATTAAAGGCGTGCGCCACCACCGCCCGTCTTCCATCTGTATTTTTAAAACCACTGCAAAAGACTGTCATATTTTATCAAGAAGAAAACACACTAGGGCAGAGAATGGGAAGAGTTCAATGCACATGAAGACAACTGGAGATATCAGAGAAAGCATCTAATGGGGCTTCCAATAAACAACCATATTCGACAGGCGGGGAGCTGGGGGAAGGGTGACGCAGGTGAACGGTGTACAGTAGAGGCTCAAGCAGAAAGACAAAAGGGACGATGCTAAAGGGAGCACACGGAGGCCCAATTCATACAGGAGCAAGGACTGGAGATGACAGGGAGGAGACAGACAAATATACCAAGAGTCCGTTCTACCACCAACGAGACCCAGGGAGACTAAGGTGCAGGCTGTCAGCAAACGTCAGCCATCAGCTCATGATCACTTATTTGTGAATTTTATGTGCATACAAATTATATAAATTTAAATTTTAAATGTCAAACATATCATATAGCTAGGAGTAAAGCTGAATGCCTGGTGGCCCAACTCAAGTTCATTTTCTTTTTTTGGACTTTGTCACTAAAACGTTCCATGAAGTAAAAGGATGAGCTGATTTGGGCAATGTCAAAGCAAGGTATATCCCTCAGAGAAGAAATACCCGCTTGCTACCAGCTACAGTAACTGAGATACTTCTGTGTACTGGCACCCAGCCTGGACAGGTGGCTTCACAGCCATGAGTTTTTAGTGCTCTTGAGGAAGACCCAAGTCTGATTCCCAGCACCCACCTGGCTCAGCTCACAACTGCCAATACCCCAGCTCCAGGGGAGCCAAAACCTCTGGACTCCACCCAGAACATGCCCATAATTTATAACACATTTTAAAAAATAAAAGACAGACTTCTTTCACTTTTCTGGGGGCCCAGGTTTCCTCCACGTTAGACTGTTGTACATGCTGGTTCTTCAACCCGTATTGTACTTCCTGTCAAATGGCAGCAAACGAACGTCAGAGAACTTGAGAAACACCCTGGTCCCACAGTTCAGGATGCATACTCTTGCTGTGGGATCCTTGTGGGATCTTTGGGCTCGTCCCAACACTTGTAACCCTGAATTACAACTGTTTCTCTGCCCTCAAAATTAGATCAAAACCAGGCTAGAGCGATGGCTCAGGGGTAAGGCCCTTGCTGCACAATCTGTTAGGCAAAACAGTGAGGTCTGGGCTCAGCTGCTGGCCCAGATAGAGCAAGAGACCCTGTCTCAATGTAGAAGGTGGAGCTCGATCAGGGAGATAGATACCCAGTGTAAACAGGGCCTCCTCACGTAAGTGTGTGCGCACACATTTGGACACGCACGCAGGCATGCACGCACGCACGCACGCACACACACACACACACAAAGAGAGAGAGAGAGAGAGAGAAAGCTGACACTGCACCAAAATACAGTGGTAAAGGTTACATTCTGATCCTTTAGCCTATATTTGAAAAGTCAAAGTCTGTTCTAAACAAGACCCAATCTATATTCTCTGTTTACCTACGAGGTAAACTGATCTAACAGTACGGACGGAGTCTGTAGAAGGGCTGATTAGAAAAGCTTAAATAGGTGAAAAACAGTGATGAGTTTCAGTTCGAAGAAATAAAGAGCTATTGTGAGTTAAGAAACGTAGGCATGTGGTTAATATAGAGCTTTAAGAAGATTAGTCTACGCTGGAATGCAGGGTAGAATGGAAAATTTTCTCTTTCTTTTAGCATGCATTTTAAGGTGTGAACAGATGACCACACCAATATGGATAACCAACTACAAATGCTCACTTTGCATGGGTGAAGCATAGTATTTATTAAGAAGTATTTTTGAGGGTTTACTATGTTCTCTGTGTTGTGCTATTATAATCAAAGAACTTCAGAAACTGGAGGTCAGAGGGGGAATGTTTGATCGGCATGCATGAAGCCCTGGATTCAGTACCCTGCATGGAAAAGAAAGACCGAATTCAAACAAACAAAAATAAAAGCAACAACAATAATAAAACCCATCAACTTTGGCTTAACTCATAACAAAAGGAATAAAAAGCCTTGGGAGCTGACCCGTGACATATGTGTCAGCATCCACACATGTAAAGGAAACATGTGATGCTTCAGACAGAAACGGACCCATTGCAAGGGGCTGGACTTACTAATCTCATAGAACCAAATCATATTTCCTTAATCCTCTTACTCTGCTAGTGCCTCTGGATAAACCATTTCAATGACAACCGTGACTTCCACTCCTAGATATAAGTTTCTGAGGGGGTGCAAAACCGCAAACACAGCAGAAGGCTCCAATTCCAATACAACAGCGTGGAAGGCTAGAAATGCCCAGTGGTTACAGTGGAGGTACCAGAGAGGGACAAGTGTTTCAGTTCTAGGAGGCAACGAAAGGAGGAAAAGCAGTTAGGGAAGGTGTCCCGAGGAAGGTGGCTCTTGTTGCCCGTACAGACCGGTAAACCACTCACTAGAATAGAGTATGTAGAAGTAACTACTATGGTTTGCACTAAGAATATGAGCCTAGAACTAGCAGATGAGCATTAGTGAGAGAATCACAGTAAACCAGACATGCTAGGCTAAGAACCTTATGTTTGATATTGAAGAAATTGGGGTTTATACGTAGGAATGACAACAGCCACAACCTCACTTTAGGTTACCAAAATCAACACGAAGAATGAATGGGGAGCTACTGAAGTCGGATGAAGTCGGATCTATGCTGGGAGCTGCTCCATGATGAAGAAGACAGACCACAGTTTCAAGGGATCAGAGTTGGAGTGTTATAGCTGGAGAGTGTGAGGTTTTACTTTTAGCTTTTTGAGGAATGTTCACATCAGTGTCCATAGTGGTTCCCTCAGTTTACATTTTCACCAGCAGTGAGCAGGGCTCTTCTTTCCCCATGTCCTAGACAATGTTTGTTGTTTTTTTCTCTTGGTGACAGCCACTCTGATCAGAGGATGACGGGACATCAAAAGAAGTTTTACTTTTTATTTTCCTATGGCTAAGGATGCTGCACGCTTTCCAAATATTATTAGCTATTTGTATTTTTCTTTTGAGGGCTATTCAAGCCATTAGCCTTTTCATATACTGGATGGCTTAGGTTTAGGTATTTATGATTTTCTTTATACATCCTGGCAATTAATCCTCCGTTGTGTAGTTGGCAAAAATCCCCCTCCCATACTGAAGATTTTCTGTTAAATGTGGCCCTGTTGTTGCTTGTTTGTTCTTTGTTTTGTTTTGTCTTAATTTGAGACAGGGTCCCAGGCCATCGAGGTAGTCTCAAACTTGCTATGTAGGAGAGCCTTGAACTTCTGAATCTCTTGGCCCTCAATCCCCAAATCTGGGATCAAACTGAGGGCTTTGTGCTTGCTGGACAAGCACTGTACCAACTGAGCTGTCTTCCAAGACCCTGTTTCTTGTTGTTTACATGTTTACTATAAGTGGCCTGTGAGGCTACACCATCTGAAACTATCTAGTAGCAGGCAGTTGGCACACCAGTCTGAAGGATGAAGAACACTGGCCAGGGTACACGGCACAGATTTGGGAGTTATTAGTACAAGATACAGGTAAATCCATGGAGTAGTTTCAGTCACCCACTCACAGGTAATACAGTCCAAAGAGAGAGCAACAGACACCTAGACACTTAACATTAGGGGGCGTGGTCTTGCCAGCTTTATGTCTTGGTTGGAACTCATCTCAAAGAAACCGCTGTCCTTTCCTGTGATCCAAAATTCTATCCCACAGCTTAATAGGACATAAAAAAAAAGAAAAGGTTGTGATGTGTCTTCATTTGAAAGGCAGGAAATACAGTGAATATTATTTTATTTTATTATTTTTATTTATTTATTTATTTATTTGGTTTTTTGAGACTGGGTTTCTCTGTGGCTTTGGAGTCTGTCCTGGAACTAGGTTAGTCTAACTAACCAGGTTAGTCTCAAACTCACAAAGATTCGTCTGCCTCTGCCTCCCGAGTGTTGGGATTAAAGGCGTGCGCCACCATTGCCCAGTTTACAGTGAATATTGAGGTAGCTTGGTGTGATGGCCTGTGCCTGTAATCCCAACTCCTGAGAGCTAGAAACAAGAGGATGAACTCAAAGAGATGCTTGGCAACACGGTGAATACTGGCCAGGCTCTGCGACATGAGACCATATCGCAAACAGAACAAAACGGCATAACTAGGAAGCTGGGAATGGTAATCCCAGCACCCAGAAGACTGGAGAAGAAGGACTGCTACAAATTCAAGGCCAGCCTGGGTGCACAATGAGCACCAGAAGAGCCAGGCAGATGAGCAAGATGGTGTGTTAACTCTCTTCTACAAAAACAATATTATTTGGAGTTTGAGGTGTTGCTCAGTGGTACAGTGGTTGCTGAAGATGAGCAAAGCCCGGAAGATGAGTCTGATCTTCAGTAATGCGCGCACACATGCGCACACACACACACACACACACACACACACACACACACACACACACTCGGGGGGGCGTTGGAGGATAATTTTCAGTAAGATGTTTACCTAATTTAAAACACTTAAAATCCTAGCATTGTGGTACACATTTGTAATCTCAGCCCTGAGGAGGACACAGGTAGATCCCAGCACAGCCTACTCAGTGAATTCCAAGTCATTTCCTAAAGAAATACAATGAGTAATAAAAAGGTAGCAGTTACATATTTACTCACGTAAAAAAACTTGTCAAAGTGGAACATGCTTGTAATTCCAGCATTGGGAGTGAACAGGCAGGATCTCTGGGGCTGGCTGGACACCTAGCCTCACCTAATCACTGAGACCTAGTGAGAGACCTTGCCTCAAAAAACAAAAATGGATAGCTCCTATGGACGGTGCCCAAGGCTGATCTCTGGCTTCTACATGTACTTGCACACATATATGCAGTCATACACGCAGGCACACAGAAGATACATCTCGCACATATACACACAAAAATGGGTGGTTCCTGAGGAATAATACCCAAGGCTTTATGCACATAAAATGGCACCACAATACATGTAAATACACATAAAGAAAAATCCAGAATATTATTGACATTTGCTGAACACTTATCACGTCGCAGCATCGCGACAAGTGCTTTCCAGGCCGTATCAATCTTATACTTAGGAACCCTGTGGACCATGTTACATTACTGTGCCCATTCTATAGGTGAATAAACTTAATGAGATATTAGTGAGCCATCACTTAACTAAACTTTTGGCAAGTGTATACCTCCATTCTTAATTATTGCTAACAATAATCCGTCAAAGGTGCTAGAAAGAGCCAGCCTGCCGCGCTTACACATAGCATCTCCTGCCAATGACACTCCCTCGACCCGTGTCATCTCATGAGCGATACGTTTTAAAGAGAATACGCTTTGGGTTTGCATAAGAGTACACCAATGTTTGGATAAAGGTTTTCTTAAGTGTCACAGTCCAAAGACTCATTCCTCTTTTAAAAAAATGCATTATATTATATTTCTTTGGGGTGTGCGTATGCATGTGTGTGTGTGCGTATGCATGTGTGTGTGTGTGTGTGTGTGTGTGCGTGTGTGAATGTGACAGAGAGTGAATGTGCAGATCAGAGGACAAGTTCCAAGAATTGATTTTTTTTCTTTCACAGTGCGAGTTTCAGAGATGCAACTCAAGGTATCTGGCTTGGTGGCAAGTGCCTTTACCCACTGAGACATCACAAGCCTCCAAAGATTCATTCTTTGATTATAGACAGAAATATCAAAGTTGAAACCAGAGAGCTAAGATGTATCTCAGTGGAAAGACACACATCTATCACGTGAGCCAAGGTTTCACCTCCAGCACATGTGTGCCTAATCCCCCACACTCCTGAGGAACTTCCAAAACCGCAATCTGAATTTCCTGTACTTCTGAACGGAATGCTGAATCCATCCAAATGAAGCGATGAGTGAACATGCCCTGTTGTAGCCTCTTGCTCTGATCATTTAATATCACATTTGCAGATGTTCTTCAGCCAATCATGGCTAAACCAATGCTTGCACTGAGCATGCACAGACTTTACATACTTGTCACTGAGCCCCAAGTAACAAAAGATCACAACTATTTCATATGTGAATGCATTAGATATTATAAATGAACAATCTAGAGGCCACGGATATATCTCAGTTTGTAGAGCACTTGTCTAGCACACACAATCCTGGGTATTTCCTTAAGAGAGGTGAGACAGTATGCATGCAATCCCAGCACTTGAAGGGTAAAGATATAAGTACCATAAATTCAAGGTGATCCTTGGCAAGACAGTTAAGTTCAGGCTAGTCTACGATACATGAGACCTCTTCAGCTATAAATAAGTAAATACAGAAAGATGTTTGTAGATTACATGCAAATATCATGCCATTTTATATACGAGACTTGCATTCTTCAGGGTCTGGGACTGGAGAAATGGTTCCATGGTTAAGGGCATTCACTGTTCACTCAAAGAACCTGAGTTTGGTTCCCAGTGCCCACATCAGAGGACTCACAACCACCTGCCACTCCAGTTACCAACACCCTGTTCACATGCAGACACACACACACACACATATATCAGAGAACTCACAACCACCTGCCACTCCAGTTACCAACACCCTGTTCACATGCACGCGCGCACACACACACACACACACATATCAGAGAACTCACAACCACCTGCCACTCCAGTTACCAACACCCTGTTCACATGCGCGCACACACACACACACACACACACACACACACGAAACAAAAAATAAACCATAAAGCCGGGCGGTGGTGGCGCACGCCTTTAATCCCAGCACTCCGGAGGCAGAGGCAGGCGGATCTTTGTGAGTTCGAGACCAGCCTGGTCTACAAGAGCTAGTTCCAGGACAGGCTCCAAAGCCACAGAGAAACCCTGTCTGGAAAAACCAAAAAACAAACAAACAAACAAACAAAAAACCATAAAAACAATAGCAAAACAAGTCTTGGAACCAATTTCCTTGGAAACGATATATACCATCTTTTTCATTAAGGATTGAAAAGCCAGCCTTTTAAGAGAGCTGTGTGCCGGTAAGTTCTTCACATCTGTGCTTGCTTGTGTAATAAACCAAACGACTCATGGCAACTATTTCTTACGTAAGTTCATGCATTACAACCCATTTTCCGCTTTTCTCTCCCTTTAAAGCTGCACATGGGGCTGCACCTAAATCCCAGTACTTCCCAAGTGGAGGAGGGGGATTCAGGAGTTCAAAGTCACATTCAGCTACACAGCAAGATTGAGGTCAGCCTGGGCTACATGTGACTCTGCTTCAAAACTTTAAGAAGGAGGGGAGGGGACAGGATGATAGTGCAGCAATAAAGCACGTGCCTAGTCTGAGTAAGACAACAGTTGCAAAAACAACGACAAAATAAAAAAGCCTGGACTGTTAAAATAATACACGCAGAACTATGACCCAGCACACTTGACGGCTGGTCCTCTGGTCTGCCCAGGACACCTCCGACGTGCTCAGTGTGTCTTGTTCTTTCTTTCAGATGGGATCTTTCTGTGCAGCTCATACTCACTAAGAAGCTCAGCCTGCCCTCCAAACTGGCAATCCTCCTGCCTCGGACTCCCAAGTGCTAGGATTACATGCATGTGCCCCACCACACTTGATTTAAAAGTGAATTCTTCCCATAGAAAATAAAGGTTTTGTTCTGACAACTTCAACGAATTTTTAAGTAAAACATACTACCTATGTGAGATTCTATCTGCTGTCGTTTGAAGTCATCCATTGAAAAGTAAAGACTAGCAAACATGATCCATTCTTTGTTATAACACACATTTCGAATGGTAAAACTTCTAAAATTTATGTCATCCTTGGATTTTTAATACCACACAGACACCCCCCCACCCCAAACAAATACAGCAAAAGCAGCAGTTTCTCTGTCGGCTTTGGATGATCCGAACCACACTTTTAAACTCCTGCTTACTGTGATTCCTTCAGCGAGTTCCACCGGTGCATCTTAGAACTTTGCAGATTTGGGAGTAACCATTCCCCTCAGTTCATTTCTGGTGAATGGCTGTGTGGAACTCTGGATTTAAGTACAACTACATTACTGTTCTCTGGTTCGTGTAGAATAATTCTTGGATTCATGACCATGCCAAGCTAAATGACACTGCAAAGAAAGCCTTTGTTTTCAAATAAATCACTGCCTGGCTTTAGATAATGCTATCAAGAATCGTATTCGTGCAGCAGAGCCTAGTTACAACTGCAAAAGTTGAAGGCAACAACAAGAACTTCCATCTTTATTGGAAGAATAATCTTTCAAGTTCTTTTTCATAAGAATTTAATAGAACCAGAGAATTTTAGAGGTGGGAAACGTTTGAGTTATTTACACAAACAAGTTAGTGGCAGATCTAATACTAGGGCACAGGCTGTCTGAAGTCCGCAGGCGAGGCTGCTAACGTGTGCGGCCGCAGACAGGTTTGCCTTCGCCCATAGGAACCATCTCCACACCCTTCACTACGCCAAGCCTTTCCACAGCCATCATTTCTTTCACAGGTCAGTTCCTACGTTATAATCGCATCCACGCCTTTAGACACCCAACGTTGCCAAGGGTACTGCCATAGGATCTAAACGGAAGATGTAACTCAGTTACTGTAGTAACCACACTAGTGCAGAGGATGGGTGTCACCAGCCGGCTTCTCTCTCAGACATTTTCCTTCCAGAGATGGAAACAGATTTAGATTGCTTGGGACTGCATTTTTGAGTAACAGCCTCTTTGCCAAGACCTACAACGATTTCCCCAGCTATCTCCTTTTTCATGTCTGTATTCTTTCCTCCACAACACAATCCTGATTGATTCTTCTCTAGATGCTGTTTGGTACCTATATTTTCTTCTAAACTGTTATTTCATCCAAGGTAACAATATGTTTCCAGCTATTGATTCCACATATGCCTTCTAGACTTTCCTCTCTATATCGTGACCCTACATCTTCCTTCAGGACAAATGGCCTTCTAAATGAGTATTGTTATAATAATATTATATAATATAATAATTTAGAACTTATTAACTAAAAGATCATGCAAAAATGTGGATATTTAATTTTTATGATGTCAAAACACTAGCTAATTTTTAAAATAAAGACTATGTCTTGTGTCATACAAGGAAAAATCATATTAAATTTTTT
>JAQHUG010000015.1:5421269-5441992 GCA_028555095.1 Dicrostonyx torquatus
AAATTTTAATACATGTATAGCACTAGCCATGGTGATTTATTAAATTGCATTTCTACAGTAAAGTGATGTTGGTTATCTTTGACATATTTTTCTTTTTCCCCAGTCAATGTTAAATAAGTTTTATATTTCACTATTAAGTTTTATGTGTGTTTTAGGCACATGTCATTGATCAGATGAATGTTTAGCAAATTTTTTCTTATAGTCTGTAATTCATCTTTTCATTCTCTTGATAACTTTTGAAGATCTTTGATATCTTTTGAAGTTTTTAAATTTAGATAAAGTCCAGTTTAGTAATTTTTTCTTTTATGGTTCATGCTTTTTATGCCCAATTCAAGGTCATTAATATTGTATTTTCTGTTTTATAGATTTAGGTTTTTATATTTATTTTCAAATATATTTTGGGTATTACAAAATGTTGTAAGCCAGGTGGTGGTGGTGCACACTTGTAGTCCCAGTACTCAGAAGGCAGAGGCAGGTGGATCTTTCTGAGTTCAAGGACAACCAGGACTGTTACACAGAGAAACATGTCTCAAAAAAATAAATAAATAAAATGTTGTAAGTATAACAAGAAGCTAATTTTTGATAGGTACAAAAGTATAAATCAAGGCTTTTGTTTAGTTGTGGATATTCAATTGTTCTTTTACTATTGAAAAACATACATTTTATCCATTAGATTATTTTGATACCTTTTCATTAATGAGTTATATACTTGAAAAGGTTAAATTATATGCAAACTGTACCTAAGTAAATTTGCTCTTAAAGTCACTTGAAGCCAAGTGAGCTATAATGAGCAGCTGCTCAGGTTGAGACACTCAGGAAATTACAAGTTCTAGGCCTAGCTGGGAAACCTAGCAAGGCCTTGTCTCAGAATTAAAAGGGCTAAGAAGGTAATTTGGTGGTAGAATAGTTGACTAGTATAAGACCCTGGGTTCAACTCTTAGTATGCTAAATTACCCAAAACCAAACAAAAACTCAAGCAAATTTGTTGTATTCTAGAGTTTTTTTTTCCTTCTGTGTTTTGTCTCTCCTTTTCTTAGTGCCATGACTTGAGTATTGTATTTTATAGTGATTCTTAAAATTAATCAATGTAAATATTCCGTTTCCCCTAAAAAAATTTTTTTTGGGGGTGGGGGATTCTGATTCCTTCCTGTTATTCCATACAAATTTTAGAATCAGGTTGTTGATTTCAACAGCAAAAAAAAATCTGCCAGGATTTTTTTGTTTAAATGTGATCTCATTCACTATATAGACAATTTAGAAACACTCGATGACTTAACAGTACTCTTTTCCAATTTATGAAACTTGTTTTTCCATTTTCTTTCATCTGAATTTTGTAGTTTTAGCATACAGACCTTATGGTTATTTTATTCTTGGATTTAAAAACTCCTGTTATAAGAGATGCTTCTTAAAATTTCTGTTATTTATTGCTAGTAACTAGAAATAAAGTTGGGTTTCATGTTAATACTGTACCCTGTGACCTTGCTAAGCTCATATATTCTTCTAGCTTTTTTAAAAAATATTTATTCATTTATTATGTATACAACATTCTGTCTATGTGTATGCCTGCAGCCCAGAAGAGGGTACCAGACCCCATTACAGATGGTTGTGAGCCACCATGTGGTTGCTGAGAATTGAACTCAGGACCTTTGGAAGAACAGGCAGTGCTCTTAACCTCTGAGCCATCTCTCCAGCCCTTCTTCTAGCTTTTTAGCACGCTTTCCTTCCCCCCCCCCCAGAATTGTGTAGGTCAACATGTCTTTTGTAAATAAAAGATATCTCTTCCTTTCTTCTTTATTAATTTATTATTTTACATTTCAGTTACAGTTTCCCCTCCCTCCTCTTCTCCTATTCCTTCCCCCCACTTCCCCTCAGTCACTCCTCTGTTTCTGTTCAGAAAGGGGCAGGCCTCCCATGGGCATCAACAAAGCATGGCCTATCAAGTTGTGGTGTTGTAATTGGGGGAGAGGTGTGTGTTGTGTTCCCAGCGCCTAGCTCCCAGCCCCCAGCCGCTGGCCCGCTCAGCCACTGGTTGCTTGCTTATGCCCAAAATAATCACATGAGACTGTATTCATTTAAACTCTGCCTGGCCCATCATCACCACCCTCTTCTTGGCTAGCCCTCACCTCATAAACTAACTCATTATAAAAGTCTGTAAGTCACCACGTGGTGACTTACCGGAAAGGTCTAACCTGCATTCATCTGTGATGGTGGCTCCTGGCGTCTGGCTTACTTCCTTCTCTCTTCCCAGAACTTCCTTTCTGTCTACTCCGCCCACCTCAGGGCTGACCTATCTTACAAGCCAGGCGGAGTCTTTATTTAACCAATCAAAGCACAGAAATACAGAAGACCCTCCTACTCCATTGTGGTAAGGCTAAGCATATCCCCTGAATTAAGGCTGGGCAGTGCAATTCAGTATGAACCAGCCAAGTTAAGGGTTGCTCCTGCTGTCATTGGTAGGAGTCCCACAATAGATCAAGAACACAGCTGTCACATATATGTAGAGGGCCTAGATCAGTCGCGTTTAGGCTCTCTGGTTGTGAGGGGGGTTTTTTTTTTGTTTGTTTTTTTGTGAAGACCTTTCACCTGTAAGTCTTTTATTGCTTTTTCTTGCTTTATTGAAGTGGCTAAGATTTTTAGTTCAGTGTTGAATAGAAATGACAAAGAACATAATGCCTTCTTGAAGGGAAGCATTCAATTGTTTTCATGGATGTGCCTTATATCCATCCCTTCCATTTACCTTTTCTTGTGTATGTGTGTGGTTTTGTTTTTTTGAGACAAGGTTTCACTGTCTAGCCCTGGCTGTCCTGGAACTCACTCTGTAGATCAGGCTGGCCTCAAATTCACAGAGATCCACCTGCTTCTGCATTCCAAGTGCTGGGATTAAAGGTGTGCACCACCACTGCCTGACTACTTTCCTCCTTTTTGCTGACTGGTCTGGCTAATGGTTGGCTTATCAGTTTTATTGGTCTTTTTCAAAGAAACAACTTTTGGATTCATAGGTTTTTCTCTTCCCTTGTGCTTGCTTTGTATACGAGATATGGAGGAGGATTTAAAGCTAAATCTTTTTCTAGTTCTAATTCCCTTGTGGGTTTTTTGTTGTTGTTATTTAGTGGTGGATAGATACATAAAATAGAATCAATATTGAAAGTGATAAATTTAGTGTGAATGTCACAGCTTCCATTTTGAATGCCAGTTCTATACGTTCATTAAAAAATTTTTTATTTATTTACAGATTTTTTTATCTATAGTTTGTTTTTAAAGTTTATTTTCCTCCTATTTTTCTAAGCAGAAGCTTGACTATAAAATTTCTTTGTTTTCTAGTTATAAACATTATTTAAAATTTTATTTATGTATGTGTGGACATGCATGTGTCATTATGCATGTCTGACAAAGGACAACTTTTGGGAGTTAATGCCCTCCTTCCACAGTGGGATCTAGGGATCAAACTCAGGTCATCAGTGCTTTTATTTTTTGAGCTTTTTTGAACCCTGAAATAATTTCTAAAATATTAGGTATAGCATTGAGACTTGGATAAGAATAATGTATTCTACAAATGGTGTTTGAGACAGCAGGATATCCACATGTAGTCCATGTGAATGAAAGTGGGGCAGTGGTGAAGCAGAGTCTGCTGGCTGATTCTTCAGGCTAGCCTTATCCTGCTTCCTCCGCCTCCAGGGTACTGGGATTAAAGGTATGATCACTATGTTAAAAAAGAGAGAGAGAGAAAGAAAGCCACTTAGACCAGATCTCTGACATGAATATTTTCTTTCTTTGATTTGTATGTTTTGGCAAGGCCTGAGGATATGCTTAGTGGCAGCTCTCTGCTCCTGAGCTATATAGTATATAGCTCTGACAACTTTTAAGTTTTTTCTCAGTTGACTATGCCGGAAGCATATCAAGAGAAATTCGTACCTGGATTTTTATTAATTGACATTTTGCCATCTATTGAAATTACTGTTTGTTTGAAATTATAATTTAAATTTTAGTAAATAAAATTATTTTCTTACATTGTGGTTGGTTTTGTTGTTGTTTTGTAATTCCTTTCCTAACTTTGCTGTAGGATAATGATTTCATGTATATATTCCCCATTTCTGGGAGAACTACTTTAAGTTCTTGCTAATGTTCTTTTTTGTAGTAGAATAAGTTATTTTCTAGCAAATCATTTTTTGAAAGCGGTTTATCTATTCATTGCTTTCAGAAACTCACTACTTTGGCCATAAATGTCTTTGCTATGCTTTTACTAGTATTTATTGTAAATAAGATCTTAATATGTTAAATATCTTTCCTTTTTTTTTTTTTTTTTTAGGCATGGCTGATGGCAAACATTGTACTTTTCCACATCTACCTGGCAAAACCTTTGTTTATAATGCTTCTGAAGATAGACTGGAGTTGTGTGTCGATGCTGCAGGACATTTCCCCATTGGTCCTGATGTTGAAGATTTAGTAAAAGAGGCTGTAAGTCAGGTTCGAGCAGAGGCTACTACAAGAAGTAGGGAATCAAGCCCCTCACATGGGTTATTAAAACTAGGTAGTGGTGGAGTAGTGAAAAAGAAATCTGAGCAACTTCACAATGTAACTGCCTTTCAGGGAAAGGGGCATTCTCTAGGAACTGCATCCAGTAACCCGCACATTGATCCCAGAGCTAGGGAAACTCTGGCTGTACGAAAGCATAATACAGGGACAGATTTTAGTAGTAGTTCCATTAAAGCCGAGCCTCCTGTGTTCACAGCTGCTCCTAGTAACAGTGAGCTTATCCGAATAGCTCCTGGAGTAGTAACAATGAGAGATGGCAGGCAGCTTGATCCTGATGTGGTTGAGGCCCAGCGAAAAAAATTGCAGGAAATGGTTTCTTCTATTCAGGCTTCAATGGACAAGCACTTGCGGGATCAAAGTACAGAGCAGACACCATCTGATCTTTCTCAAAGAAAAGTAGAAGCTGTGAGTTCTTCTGTGAGGCCTGGGAGTCTTCAGACTGGCTTGCCTGAACCTTTTTCTTTAACTGGTGGCACTGAGAATTCGAATATTGAAACAACTGATAGTCGTGTGGCAGATACACTGGGAGCAGCATTTGCCACAAGGTCAAAAGCACAAAAAGAAAATTCCATGGAGGAACCGGAAGAGATGGATAGTCAAGATGCTGAGATGACTAACACAGCTGAGCCAATGGATCACTCTTGATTTAATTAGAGGCTAATAAAGGCAGAATGTTTATTGTGAATATGTAATATTTGTTGGCTGGGCCACATAACTTGAGTAGTCATTAAAAATCTTGTACGTATATAATTCAAAGATTATATCTTGTTATTCAGTGCATGATAGCAAGTGTGTGATTGGCAATAGCTTTTAATATACTGCTGCCCAGGCTGGCTCTGAATTCTTGTAAGTTAGTTTAGATCTATTGAAAGTTTCTTCCATATATGTACTTCATTGGAAGTTCTTTGTCATTTTAATTCCATGAAAGTCTTAATTTTCAGACATGAAAATTCTCTTGCTAAATGTTTGGTTTCTGCAAAGACCAGAATTGAAGAAGAAATGAGAGTTTGTACATGCTGTCATCAAGGTAGCCATCCTACATGTCATGAAAATGTCGATTTCAAGTTTACCTGAACTAAATGTATCTTAAAATACATAAAACAGTTTCTTAGAGTACTTAAAAGTTATAACATTTTAGAGACAGCTATTGTTGACAAAAATATCTTGATGGTAGAGTGTAATGATACAACATTTTCCTGATTTGAGCTAAGTTGGGAAGAACGATCTATCCTAGAATGATAAAGTCAGTGTGATTCAGTTAGTTGGTCTGAGCCAATATGGCCAGTTTTGTGCTCTTGTTGATAATATGTTGCCATTATTTTTTTAATCTTGGCCTTGTCAAGTTCCACCTATTATTTTTTTAAATCTTGCATAAAAGAGAATTACAATTTGTTTTAGAAAATTTAAAAATAATGGTAGAAGTAGTTAATTTCTAACTTTCAGAGTATGTCAGAGTCACAGAGAATTTTATCTTTATGAGTGGGTTACATTGTTCTACAGTTTTGACACAGTGGTGTTTAAGCCTGTATATGCTAAATGTCTATCAGCCCCTTTGAACCAAAAATGTTTCCTTTTCTTCTTAGATTTTCTATAAGATTTTCTTTTTGTTGGCTTCACTTGAGTTTGGATGCATAGTTTACCCCAACATACCATGAGCAACTGAGCATTTGCTTAAACATTGCATTCATTAACTCTTCAGTGCCAGTTTCCTCGAAGCAGCTTTCATGCTTATTCTTTAAAAGCAGAGTGTGTCCTCCTGAGATTGGAACTGCGCTATTGTATTCTGTTCTACAGGTCTGCATTTGTAAATATATTTCAGTCCGTCATCTTCCTTTGTTTACTGAAATTAAGTTGAATTTGAATGAATGAAAGACTAATGTGTATTAATATAATCTCTTAGAGCATCCAAAGCCTGGCTGTCTCTGTTTGCACATGTAACAGATGCAGAACTGTTTGTAATTCTACAAAACTATATGTCAGAAAATACATTATCAGGTGTTTAAAAATCTCTACATGTTCATTCGAAAGGGATGTAAGTTGTACTTTAACTTTTTCTAGATAAGGGAGGTTTTTTTTTTTTTTTTCTGTAGCAGTATTTTTAACAAAATCCAACTACTAATTACCCCACGTGTTGAAAAAGGAAGGAATGGAGAATCTAGACGTTTTACAAATATAGCTAAGGTTAAGATAATGTATAACACACCACCACCCCCCCACACACCCTCTGGATTAGTATCATATCACATGATTCACAATATTTTATCACCATTCATCTATCTCCATTCGTCTGTTTCTAAATTTACTTTCATACATCTTTATATCAAAGTACCAGGAAAATTTAGAACTTTTGTATTGTTTGCTAGTTTTGCATGAAGTAAAAGAGAGCTACCAAATTCTTAACAGTTAGTTGTGCTTTAAATCAAAAAATCCCTCCCCACTTCCCTCACCATTATCATTATTTCGAATTATTAAGCCACTAACATACTCCTTAAATTTTTTTTTCTGACTTAAGTACATGAAAACCGTTAAATAAACAAAATGTACTGCTTCAAATAAATTCTATAATCACTCTGCTCCAACAGATGCTCTTCTCTGGCTTGGTATGTTAACAACTGGCAGGATCTCAGAGCATTAGAGTCTTAGAAACAAATTTTGTATTTTCATGGCATGGTCTCACTAGATGGCTCTGGCTGGCCTGGAGCTCACTATGAAGATTAGGCTGACCTTAAACTCACAGAGATCTGCCTACCTCTGCCTCCCAAGTGCTGGGACTAAAGGCATACACTACCTTGCCTGGCTAGAAACAGATTTTATCTCCCTATTGAATACTTGAATTTAGTGTAAATTATGCACATATGAACGTTAGAAGATGGGCTTAATCTCTTAATCTTCATTGTCTCTAGTGACAATTGTATTTAGGATTAGAAACTTAACTGGGTATAAATAACAGTTTGGGTTCTCCCTTGATAAAAAGTAAACAAACAACAGGCTTGAGAATTCATCAGAATTCTTGAACATATTTTAAGTCAGTTGAAGTTTGAATGGGATAACTTGTTTGGGGTAAATTTTGAGAGGGTTTGTTTTAAACATCATCCTTGTATCTAAGTGTAGATGACTTTTAGTTGTGATACCACTGTATTGCAGTCACAGAAGCTTGTAATCTCAAGTGTGTTTTAGCCTTAGATGTGACATTATAACTGTAATTCCAACCAATTCAGCTATATTTTCAGTGTTTCGCTGAACACACTGAGGTAATATTATAAATATTTTTCTTCAGTGTTTGAGTTGATGGCCCAAAGTCCAGGCAGTTAGAGGTGGTGCATGTCCAGACAGCTAGTAATGAACGATGGTTCGAAGGAAAGGAAATAAGACACTGCCAAGTATTATGACTCATATACAGTTAGCCCAAGGGAATGGTTTACTCAGGAACTAAAGAGCAAGCCTAGATAGCCCATTCCTCCCCCATCCCTTAAATGATGTTTCAGGTATGTATTGGAAATTATTAGGAAAGAGGCCTGAGAAATTTAGTAAATGATAATATTCAAAATTTGCTTTATACCTTCCTATGACTTTTAATTTCACTTGGACAATTAAGCCTTACTGCTTGGAGTTGAGATTGCGTTCTGAAATACACCTGTGAGACTAGTCACAGGTCATACAGGTCTACTTGTTTTGTTTTGAGAGGGTTTTTCTCTGTAGCCCTGGCTGTCCTGGAACTCCACTTTGTAGACCAGGCTGGCCTCGAACTCAGAGATCTGATTGCCTCTGCCTCTCAAGTGCTGGGATTAAAGGTGTGTGCCACCACTGCCTGGCTACTGGTTTTTTTTTTTTTTTTTTTTTTTTTAGTTTTTGGTTTTTCGATACAGGGTTTCTCTATGTAGCCCTGGCTGTCCTGAAACTTGCTCTTACAGGTTTTTATTGTCATTTTAAGGACCATTTTCATTGGGTATTAACAGTGTCTTACATAGATAGGGTCTCTTACCTCAGGGAAGATCGTTTACAAGCAACTCCTGTTATTGACCAGTTTTGGAGAATTACTTAGACATCACGTGTTAACTACCGAATGCAAAAAAGTATTGTTTAATGTAGTTACCTGCTGTCTGCTACGGAACATTTCTCTAGATACTTAGGACCTTATTAACAAGTAACATTTAGGTATAAAATAAACTTCCAAGTTCTGTCCTTAGTAATACTCATCTTGCTATAGTGATGGTATAATTTTTTTATTTTAGAACATTAATAAAGTTTTGTCATTTTTCAACAATCAGTTGGCCCAAACTTAAAATACTCAAGTGCAAATCTTGTGCTTTTTTTTTTCCAGGATCTAAATGAAAGGTCTCCATCTTAAGATTCTTATAAAATCAGAGCCCTTGCAAAATTGGCTTGAATTCCACTCATTTTAACGTAGATTTAAAGTTAGACCTTTTATAACAAATAGATGTATTTTCTAGGTTGGCTACATGTTCTACTTTGCAAGACTATATCATATAACAAAACTGTACAACACAGGCTTTTTACAACAAGAACAACTCATGAAAATAGGCCATAGTAGTAAAATGTGTATTTAAAGAATAAGATAACAAGGGGGAGATAGATCACTAATATCACAGAGTTAATTGCAAGTTCTGCCATTCTTTGAGATGCCAAGTGTTTCAATTCATATTTAATGATGCTCAAATCGTGGAAATTTCAACATTTGTTTCAAAATAGCAGAAACTGTAAAAAAAAATTGTGAATTATTGGATAAAATGCCAACTTGTATATCTGACATTTAAAGTTTTTAATTATGGAGTTGACATGTTTTTGTAGTATAATACAATGACTATTCTCTTGTAAAAGAAAAGAAAAAATTAGTAAAGAAAAAGTTTTAGTTGATGTTATTTGCTTGTATCAATTACTAGTATTTTAAGATTTAAGCTCTTGCATACTTTCTTTAGAATGCAGAAACCCCTCTGGAGCCTTCATGCCTGCTGTAGAGCAATAAAGGACTGAAAAGATTATCAGTATTTCAGGCTGGCTTGACTTTAAGCACTAGTGCTAAAAACTGGAGAGTCTCCTTTTTGGAGGGAAATGCTACTTAGACTAAAACCAAGCATTAATAGTGTAAATATTTCGACAGAAAACGAGCAAGTACTTTAACTTGGCAGTGAAGCATTGCAGTTGCTGTTAGACATGGTTTCTGATTTCACGGTTGTTTGTGTATATTACAGTTGAGAATGAGTAACTGGTAACAATATAACAGTATAGTGTTCTTGAGCACACCTCACTGTACAGTATTGGAAGTTTTGTATTAATAATAAAACTAAGTTAATAATATATTACTGATTTTCCCTCAACTTCACATTGGTTTTTAAAAGTAATGTTCTCTAGTTTCCTGGAATTATACTTTAATATGATAATGCATGAACAAATAGTTCATTCAGTTTTATAAAAATGATTCTTAGCATAATAAAGTTTTTTAAATGTCCATATATGAATTACAGAGGAACTGTAATTTCTTTCCTTAATGCAGATTTTAATATTAGATTAAATGGATCCAATCAGAAAAAAAAAAAGCAAAGTTTCTTTAGAAAGATGGGCCATGTAATGCTTACTAATTATTTCAAAACAAGTTGTGTTCTAATAGAAAATCTGTGTTTTTGAAAAAGTACTAGTTATGGTGAAGAAATGAAAGAAAATAGTACCAGATTCTTTATTTTCATAGTTTACTTGTCAACTGTTCACTTATTTTAAGTTTTAGCATATTTACTTAGTATTTATTGTATTCATAGTAGACCATTTATGTCTGTTTAGAACTGTCCTAGATGCCATACTCAGGTGCAAGTCTTAGCAAACTATCTGCTGTGTAGCCTGTTTCAGTTTCTTCTTGGGAAGAACGGCGTTACCCCTAGAGTTGTGAGGATGGATGAGTTACTACCTGAGCGTTAAAACTGTGCCTGGCAAGCGTACATCAGATACGTGCTGTGACGAGCATGCTTCAAAGTGGTGAGAGAGCTCAGCTGCCGCTGAAGTGCAGTGCAGCCCTCTGTGTGTGGCATGTGTGCAGCTTATTAAATCTAGAATTTGTTGTATTTATACTATGTACAAACTGGATGTTTTTACATCCTTATATTTCTATGGGGCTTTAGGATCTTGTTAACTACCGAGAATCTGGAGAATTGACATGTGCTGTGACTGGATGAGCTATGGAGCTTTTAAAGGCCCATTTCCGCTGTAACCTTGAGGGTTTACAGTGTGCCTCTGTGTTCTGACCATAGGTGCACTTGCTGAGAGTAGTGCTGATGCAGCAGGCACTGTGAACTAATAGTTACCTTTGCTTTATGCTGAGACTGCAATCACAGACTTGGACTGGAGGTCTTCTATGTGCATGCCATTGGTCACACACCATCAAGATAGAGCTAGCAAAAGCTTCAGTAAATAAAGTAAGGTAAACATTCCACTTAAGATAGTTCATTACTGGTTTTATTTTTATTGACTGTCATTCCCCCAGTAAGTACAATCTGACTGAATAACTGTTTCTAATAATTAAAAATGTACAGAGACAAATTGAAGTAAGTCAATTGATTTTCTAAACTACGGTACATGGGGAGTGAAAAACAAGTTCTTTAATCCAGTTCATGCTCTTTGGAACAAAACCAGCCTTTCATTCACTTATACTTTTGTGTGCATGTGTGCGCGCACGTGTGTATGCATTTATGTGTCTGTGATTATTCCTGTCTTGGTTTTATAAACAGATATAGATGAGATGTGGTCTGCCTATAAAATTACTAATTTTTACATTTGATTTGTGGAATCAGGATATTGTGTAGTCATAATTGTAACCATTCAAAAAAATATTGTCAAAAGCCACACTTTCCTAGGAACTGGTGAAGCAGTTCTGAAAGACAAATTCCATGAGTTCTTGTGTAAATGATGCAGTCAAGTAAAGACCACCCTTAAGTCATTACAGTGAAAAGTCACTATAGCTATGAAGTGGTTCCTTTTGCTGGGTTCAGACTGTAGTTTAAACACTTAGCACACAGTCATGACTCAAGAGTTGTGGATCTGTGTCTCTAGACATGATGTGGTTGGTACTGTCTTGAAATAACCCTCACAAGTCTGGCTCCCTCATAGAAATTGGTTGGGTCTCGGGCTTTGCTGCAACCTAAGAAGAGCTCTTGAGATAGTGTGATGGAGGACACAAGGCTACTCCCTTCGCTGAGCCTGTGCAAGCAGTTGGTATAGTGGCTTATGCTCCTGTAATCAACTTCTCACCCATGTTCCTGTAAGTAAACCCAATGAATCTCTTTGCCAAGGTAGACTTGGGTAGAATCCTTTCTTAGATCTGTTGGTGCTGTTTGAAGTGAATAGCTCCCCCCCCCCATCTCCCTAGGAAAAGTCACAAAACACCAATGTCTTGTAGCTGAGTGGCATCTGGAATAAACCCAAATGTTTATGACTACATAGCCTGTGCTGTTAAACTCAATGCTACAGTCATAATTTAGCAAAGGAGTAAGATATGGTCGTCCTAAGTCTTTTGAGTATTATTTAGATCTAACTTAATTTTATGTTCACCAATTTAGTTTGAACTCATTTTAAAGTACAGAACTTGGCTTTTATTTCATTTCCTGCTAGTTTGCTTTCTGAAGCCCAATTTTCTACTCAAGTTCCTATTTTGGGTTGACTTTTTCTTACCTCCAAAATGTGGGGGTTCTAGAGAAAAAGGTTTCATACTTTCCCCAGTGACTAATCTGGGTAAATTTGACAGTCAGTAGTGAGATAAAAGTCTAATACCCTCAATTAAAAAGTCCTAAACTAATTACTGATTTGCTGGATAGGTCTCTCGCTTTGGCAGGAGGGCTGTCCATGGGTCATGTTTCTCTAAGTGTAGTTTGTGTACTATATGCTCTTCTAGAATTCCTGTAGAATCATGTGTCAGGTACTTTGCAAAAAAACAGTAATAGGTGTGGGGACGTAGCTTGGGTTGGTAGAGTTCTTACCTGGTATGCACAGAACACTGGGTTTCATCCCTTAACACCACATGAACTAGATATGATGTACACACCTATCATCCAAGTGCTTGGGAGATGGAGTTAAGAAGTGCAAGCCCCCTCAGATACAGTATTTGAAGCTAGCCTGGGTTACATGAGACTGGGACAGTGGTTCTCAACCTTCCTAATCCTGTGACCATTTAATACAGTTCCTCATGTTGCAGTGACCCTTAACCATCAAATTATTTTTGTTGATACTTCATAACTAATTTTGTTGCTGTTATTAATTGTAAATAGAAGTTTGCTAAAGAGGTCATAACCCACAGGTTGAGAACCACTGGTCTGGGAAAAAAAGCAATCATAAGGAATAATAAGCTTGTATGAGCAGTACGCACTCTTTGCTTTCATTATGCTCACATCTTAGTGAAGGAAAAACATTAAAACAAGTAAGTGGACATAGAGGAGAACTGGGAGCTGAGGAATACTATAGGAAATCTAAGCTGACCTGCTAATGATTAGAGAATGCTTCCTTAGCTGAGACAGAATTAAGTCCTTAAAAATTAACTGTCAATATTAACACATCAAAAAAAATATTTACAAGGCCAGTCCAACAAGCAAAATTAAGTGGAATTGGGTGGAGAGCTGTCCAAGATGGGTACTATTCTTGAAGAATAACTGAGTTTGGCTCCCAGCCCCTCCACTGAGTGGCTCACAACTGTCTTCTGCCTTCCTTGGGCACTAAATTATACCCTCCACCATAATTAAAATCTTTAAAAAAAAAAGTGAGATGCTTATTTTCACCACACCGTAGACCCTAGTATTTCCTATATGGGTGTGGTGATCATGGGGAAAAAGGAGAATTTTGTAAGGCTTGTCAGAATACAGTCTCTAGGGTCCAGCACGATGACTCAGTGGGAATGGTGCTTACTGCCAAGCCTGATTTGAATTCAATCACAGGAGACCGTCATGGCAGGCAAGAATAGACTTCCACTTGTCTTCTGAACTTGGCTTATGAACTATGCATGTGTGGGCCTACACACGTGCGTGCATGTACACACACACACACACACACACACACGACCACGTAAGTAAATGAGTAATAATATTGTTGCTAGGGAAAGAGAAAACTAACAAATAATGAGAATTTGTACTGTGTGAAAACTCAGATACATGAGCTTTGGAATCAAAAGGTAACTCTGTTACTAAATATTTCAATGTATTTATACACATGCAAGCACACACACAAAGAATGTAAGTGGCATAAAGCAAAGGTCAAATTAGGGCTTGGAACCCAACCCTTAGTTTTGTTGTCTTTTAAAGGTGGAGTTTCATTGTAGTTCAGGCTGTAAACTCAAAGATGACTGTGAACTCCTGATCCTCCTACCTCCACCACCTGTGTAGTGGGGTTACAGGCATGTGCCTATAATGTCATGCTGGAGTATTGAACCTAGGGCTCCATGCATGTTAGGCAATTGTTCTACCAGACAAGCTACATCCCTAGTCCAGAAACCTATTTCCTGATTTCTTTCATTATTAGGATTGTAGAGATTCACTTAGAGCCCTGTACCAACGTCTCTCACCTTTTCTTGTTTCTCTTAAGTAGTGACTAATAACCAAATGTCTGACTTGTTTCATTCAGGAAATTACTTTTCAATTTAAGATTATCGTTATATGCTATTTCTTATGAAATGTTATTGGGCTCTTTAGTAAATGTTACATTTATATTACATTTTTAGTTCAGTGAGATGATATAAAAACCAAATTGTAAACTGAGCATGGTGATACATGCCTCTCATCTAGCAAAAGGGAAGCTATGTTGGAAGGTTGTGAGTTCAAGGTCAGCCAGGACTATATAAGACTCTAAAATACAAGTAAATAAAGAAAAGAGGCCTTGGGAAATGGCTTAGCGGTAAGAGCTTGCTCTGATAGCATTGGAATCTAGGTTTGAGTTCCCACCACCATGTAAAAAGCTGAGTATGGCTGTGTGTACCTGTACCCTGGCAATAGCATGCACACACAACAATGTATAAATGACATGTTCATATGATTATTTTAATACTACTTGTAAAGTATGTTTTAGATTAACTGTAAGTGGGAATTGATTATATTAATGAATAAGCTTTTCCTAGCCTATATAAATGCATTAATCTCTCCTGTCAGTCATCTTGAATTGATCTCTGTTAGCAATCTCATCTCCTATGAGTCTGTCATAGTACAGTATAGGTTAATCACCTATTATTCTGAGAATCTGGTTTAAAATGCTCCCAAATATGAACTTTTTATTTATTTATTTATTTGGTTTTTTGAGACAGGGTTTCTCTGTAGCTTTGGAGCCTGTCCTGAACTAACTCTTGTAGACCAAGCTGGCCTCGAACTTGCAAAGATCTGCCTGCCTTTGCCTCCCGAGTGCTGGGATTAAAGGTGTGCACCACCACCACCCGGCCAAACATGAACTTTTTTTTTTTTTTTTGATTTTCGAGACAGGGTTTCTGTGTGGCTTTGGAGCCTGCGCTGGAACTAGCTCTTGTAGACCAGGCTGGTCTCGAACTCACAAAGATCTGCCTGCCTCTGCCTCCCGAGTGCTGGGATTAAAAGGCGTGCGCCACCACTGCCCAGCCAAACATGAACTTTTTAGGCTGATATGATACCACGGGTTGAATACACACCTGACTTTATGTGATGAGCCACAGTAAATCAGAAGTAGATGAAAAATATCACACAAAATTAAATTCAGATGACATATGTAAGAAACAAATCTCATTCTTAGCTTGTGTTATCCCTGAGATATTAAGTATATGTAAATATTCTAAATCTGAAACATTTCTTCCCAAGTATTTCTGATAAAGCATACACAACCAACAGTCTGTATGACCCACATATTGAAAACATTCAGGTGGATTTTTTTAATTAACATGTTTAGGCAGTTGTACAATTACTATTCCAGTCCATTTTAGAGAATTCTCATCATCTCCAAAGAGATCTATACTCATTAGTGCCCCGTTTCTTCTGAGGACCTTCTCGTTAGGCAGCTAACTTGCTTTTTGTTCCTCCATTAGCTTTTTAAAGTAGGGCAGAAGATAAGGAGACTTATGTTTTGAAAGATCCCCTGATACCTCAACTTGTGGAAGGTATATTGGATTGGACCTGACTGGGAGATCAGTTAAAAGCCTGGGTGAGAAAGGGCAGCTTGGACAGATACACAAGTAGTTGGGGTGGAGAGGTGAGAATAATGGAATGAGAGTAGGTCCTTATCTGAGAGGCTGGCTGGCAACGCTGCTAATTTAGAACTGGACACAGAAGTAACTACAGTTGGTGAGTTGGAAGTGAGTTCTACTTTGGGCATGGCAACTTTGTATGTTAGTGCTTCCAGAAGGAGAGTTGTGGGTTTGGAACTAAGAGAAAATGACTGTTAACCACAGGATATAACTGAAATCATGATGTGGATGGGACTGTCTAATAAAGTGTAGACTAAGAAGAGCTAAAAATAAAAGGACAGACTTCACAAAGGAGCCTGGGGAATGCAAACTATAGACAGGGTATCATAGAAATCAAAGATAAGTATAAATAGAGTATAATGAAATTGAAATAGAGTATAAATTTCTAATAAGTATAAATGAAATTGAATGCTATACAAACTCTAAGTAAAACAAAGAGTAATTCATTTTCTCCAAACGTCCAAAGTGATAGGATCTGGGCCATAGTTGCAACAGTATGGTAGTGTTGCCAAGGTCAGTGTGCTAGAGGGTGGGAGGTTGATGGGACTGAGGTCAAGATACTCTGCAGGAATTTGAAAAGAAGAAAGCGAGGGGGCAAAGACAAAGTTGGCTAAGATGCAATCCCTAGGCTATTTATAACTTTTTTTTAAAGCACTTTATTTCTTGTCTTGGTTTGGATATGCTTGGTATGTCCCTCAAGGATTCATTCACTGAGGCTTGGTCCTTAGAGTAGCTGCGCTGGAAAATGAAGCTTTGTAGAAGTCTTTTGATCATTGAGCCATGTCTTCAGAAACTTCTGGGACTCTCGTCTTCTGGATTTCTGTTTTGTTGTGATATTCTCCTATACTTACACTTGGCATTTTGACCTTCTACAGTTAGGCTAATACTGTGGGCCAAACCTGCTGCACTCTTCCAGCTTGATCTTGGATTCTGAACCTCCAGAACTTTGAGCTAAATAAACCTTAGTATTTCATCACAGTAACAGAAGATGGGGCTAATGCAACGTTTTATTGACAATGTAGAGAAGAAACAAGGTCTCTTGCTGACCATAGAACTCATCAATTTGTCTACACTGGCAGGGATCATCCTGTGTCTACTTCTCCAGCATGGAGATTCCAGTCTGCACTGCCATGCTTGGCATTTCACTTGAGTGCTGGAACCCAAACTCAGGTCCTGAGGCTTACACAGGAAACACTTCACTGAGTCAGTTCCCAACCCCTTCCAATGTATTACTCACACACACACACACACACACACCCCTACTATTTTCTGACTCTGTGTCTGACTGTGTGTATGTGTGTGGCTACACTAGACCCATGCATGTGTGGATGTCAGAGAACAACTTGTGGGTGTTGGTTCTCTTCTCTACCACATGTACCAGGATCAAACTTAGGTCATCAATCTGGGAAGCACCTTAGCTGGTGAGTTATTTAGCTTGTCAGTTCCAATTTGTTTTTAGACGGTGTAAAAACCAGTTCATGTGTGAAAAGAGGTTAGGGTCTTGACCTGGAGAATTAAAATAGGGTTTTCACTTATGCTAATGGTTGAAAATTACATGGCGCATAGAATGCTTCTTCCTTGTGTAGTATTGTCTTAAACTTTACAAGAGTTACCTACTCCCAGTACAACTAAAGGCCAGTAATTACCTTCATTAGTCATGATTTATCCTAAAATTTCTAAAATTAATATTCCCTGTGGAAATGCCTAGATATGCCATCCATAGAGAAGACAAGAACTATTATTGTCTCTGATAAAGTAGAAGGTGACAAGTGTCAGGATAGGAATGGAGTTCAGCACTGAAGAGAAGCAGCACGTACGCTCATGTGTTGGTGGACGATATGTTTCCTGTGAGTGAAATGATAGAAACCTTGCTTTGAAGAGAGGATGTGGTATGGGTTGGTAAGTTATTTCAGATTTTGGATGTTGAGGTTCTCCTGGCCTGGAGTTTCTGTCCTCCACCTTCAAATACTGGGTAGTAGAATTACTTGTTGCTTATGAATACTGTGGAAGAACACTTTTTGAAGAGAAAGCATGATTTTTATTACCCCAGGCCAGAATGTTGAAAATTTCAGAGGATGTGAATTAATTTCCTATTGGTGCAATAGCCAGTTACTACAAATGTGTGACTCAAAACAAATTTCTTATCCTAAGGCTCTGAAGGTCAGGAGTGAGAAAAGGAACTCATTGAGCTAAATGTAAGATAATAGTAGGGCTGCATTCCTTTCTTAAGATCTGGGAGAGAATCTGTTTTCTTGTTTTTCTGGTCCCTAGAAGTTGCTGGAATCCCTTGCTTCATGACCCTTTTCTGTGCTCCTACAGCCAGTAGTGGAACCTCTTTCTTCTGCGTCCCTCTTGTACTCTTAAATTCCTTGTGATCAGTGCCCGCAGGGCTAATCCAGCTTATTCTCCACAGGAAGATCTTCAGTGGAATCATTTCTGCAAGATCCTTCTTACCACATAACATATGTATTCACGGGTTCTAGGGATCAGGACATGCATAGATTTGGGGGGGTCATATCTACTTCCCAAAATAGAGTAAGGAGACATGGGCTGAAACATTTCTTTCTGGCAATGTTTTCTTGCAGTTCGACTGCTTTTATTTTTAAACTTAAAAGCTGAACTAAGAATTCTATAGCTGCTTATATTAGATAGTGTGACTTCTATTAATAATCTCCATCGAATTTTAAATAGTACTCTAAATGTAGAGATTAGTAAAAATATGGGGAAAGGGAGTCAGGTTGGAGCAAGCATTTCTGTATCCAAATTCTAGTTCTCAGCTAGAGTTTTGTTTTCAAATATATAATGTGAAGTCTCATCATTTTTTCTGAAGAACATCTTTTTTTTTAAGCATTATTAAAGTAGGAGTGAGCTATTAGCTTTTTGCTGCAGTAATGAGATACTCAAAAGGACTTATTCTGTGGTTGTTGGCCTTGTTTGGAGTATGGTGAGAAAGCACATCACAGCAGGAGAGCACCAGGAACTAGCACAGAAGGAGAAGAAAAGGAAGGAGCTGGAGTCTCACAATCTCCTAGGGTACACACTCCCAATAACCTCTCAGTGGTTCTACTGCCTGTCAACAGTGTTGCTCCAAGGACCAAACCTTTCACACATGGGCTCTTGAGGACATTGAGATCCACAGAGCAGGGACCACACCTGTGCTGCTTCTTTTTAGGGCTTTGAATTATTTTTAGTATTTATTAACTTAAAAAAATAAAAAAACATAAATTGGTATTTTTAAAAGTCAAATAATACAAAAACATACAGTAAAAACTTTGAAACCTCTCTTGTTTTGTTTGATTTTTTCTCTATAGTTAGATATTGTTAATTTATGTAGTCTACAGGCTATTTCTAGCATGATAGACACATGCTCACTGCAAGTGTTTATTTATGTAAGTGATATCATCCTTATTGTAAGTCCCATTTCTATCTCTTTGTCCTGCTCCTTACTGTCACTATACCTCATGCACACTATATTTATAGCTGAACACTCATAGATACTAAAGTATTAAGAGTGAAAGCTTGGCTCTCATTTTAGTCTGCCACTGTATACACTTGGGCAAATTAACCTTTGGGTGTCCAATTTTCCAGGTTTATAAAATAAATGAAAATAATAATACCTACACTTCTCAGGGTAGTTATGATTAAATAAATTGTGAATATTATCCAAGATAAATGCATGTGAATCATGGAAAAGATATTAGACAGAGACTAGCCATTTAATAGGATCTCAATTGTATATGACTTTCATTGGCTAAAGAACCATTTAAATCAGTCTCTAAGTGTGAATGTTCCTCATTTGGGGTTATAATGAAATACACTACTATAAATATTTAGACATATCTTTTTCTTTTTCCTTTATTGAATTATGCCCTAAGTTAAAATATCTTTCAAAGGCTGTGCATGATTTATGGATTTTGTGCATTATTGCTTTCTAAAAAAATTACATCAGTTTTTAATACCAGTATCAGGGAATTACATAAATGCTGTTCTCAGAAGTGCAGTTTGGACTGCAGGAGCTGTAACATGGCATTTCAAATATACGTTAATTTATATTTTATCACATTCTTGTGTGCATGGATATTCCAATGCTTGGCTATGATTTGCATGCCTTCATTTATTCTACAGAGATTTCATTTATTGGTATCTGTATATGTTCCTGTTTTAAAGGCTGGGAAGCTAGTTGTGAATAAAACACACAGATCTCATGGAAATGGTTGTGTACACACTTCTATTAAAAATCTAGTCTTGTAGGTACTACATTAACCAAAGCAAATCTGGGGAGATCTCGGTCTTTCATCATAGAAGATGGGAAAAAGGTGCACCTAAGTCATTGGTGCATTTCCCTGGGAGAGGAATTTATTAAACAATTGCCAGATAGAGGATTAGTAAAGCTTGTACTGTGTGTATGTGTATGTGTGTGTTAGTAGTCATAGAACAAAGTTGCTCATATATTCTAAGCAGTTTTTCTGTAGGTAAACTACTTCCTGAGCTCTGGTAAGGCATTTAAAAATTATTTTCATAAGTAAAAATCCCAAGATATCCAAAACAATCCTGGAGGCACCACAATTCCTGATTTCAAACTCTACTACAGAGCTACAGTATTGAAAACAGCCTGGTATTGGCATAAGAACAGAGAGTAGGACCAATGGAATCTAATTGAAGACCCAGATATTAATTCACACACCTATGAACACCTGATTTTTTGAGAATAAAGCAAAAAACTATCAAATGGGAAAAAGAAAGCATATTTATCACACGGTGCTGGTATAACTGGATATAAACATGTAGAAGAATGAAAATAGACCTATATCTATCATCATGCACCAAACTCCAAATGGGTCAAAGACCTCAACATAAAACCAACCACACTAACCTCATAGAAGAGAAAGTGGGAAGTACACTTGAATGCATTGGCACAGGAGACCACTTCCTAAATATAAACCCAGTAGCACAGACACTGAGAGAAACAATTAAAATGGGACCTCCTGAAACTGAAAAGCTTCTG
>JAQHUG010000015.1:5464351-5478558 GCA_028555095.1 Dicrostonyx torquatus
TGTTATTCTAATTTTAGGTAAATTAAAAACAAATTTAAAATGTAGGAGAAAATGTGCAAACTCTATTTTTTCAGTTTGATAAGGAGGAAATGAAAAGCCAGTAATTATAGATTTTCTGCTTCCTAGTGGACTTATTTGACTTTTAGTTGAAGCTTATTTTCTCTTGTTTTTTTTTAAAGATATGAGTAGAAAAGACAAATCTCAAAATTTTGTAGTTATTTTGAATTAATTTTGTATGAAAATGGTTTAACTTATGAGTTGCTTTAATTAACCCCTTGTAATTAACCCCTTGAAATTTTTGATTCTTTGGGAATTGATTTTTAATCTTGCTTTATGCTGGTAATAAATTTACTTTTTGTGAACTTTATTTATAGCTGAAATTTGATGTATTTATATTAAATAGAATTCTTAATTTGGAGTTTTTTCCTTTTTGTTGTTGCTCAAGGTGCATAGATCAGACCCAGGCCCTTATGCACACTCAGCAAATGTTCTGTGACTATCCCAGCCTTGACATACTTGAGTTACAGTTTGAAATTCTCTCATGGTAATGGTTTTTAAACCTTTGTTTTTGCTTCTTAGGTTATTGAATTAGTCCAGAAATATGGACCAAAAAGGTGGTCTTTAATTGCAAAACATTTAAAAGGAAGAATAGGCAAGCAGTGCAGAGAAAGATGGCATAATCACTTGAATCCTGAAGTGAAGAAGTCATCTTGGACAGAAGAAGAAGACAGGATCATATATGAAGCACATAAGCGACTGGGAAACCGTTGGGCAGAAATTGCTAAATTACTTCCTGGAAGGTGCTTATATAAACGAATGTACATTGTTTTTTTGTGCCTCAGTGTGTTCCTTAATACCTTACTGTTGAATATATTTGCAAGTACCCCCTTTCTGTTATTTATAATTCAAAGTTAGACTGCATAATATAAGCATTCATTTGAGACTCTTTGTAATAAATTCTGTGGTAAGGAATATGATCGGTTTGTGCAATAAAATGTTCAGACCTTTATGTTACGTAAACAACATCTACTCCACAAGTCCTATTTTTGTATTATTGCCAGTCAGGCAGAGCCTTTGTGCGAGTTGGTGAAGTGCAATCTAAATTAGAGATCTATTTCATATTAGGTACTGTGCACCAGACTGGGGATTGCAAATACACTGATTGAAGAAACTTATTGTGAAAGTATGTTAAGGAAATTCAGTTCTTAATTATGATATATTTTAAGCTGTGAAAATAGTACTTCAGCCCATGTAACTGAAGTATAGCATTTTCCTCAAAGGCAGTGCTAAGTACACTCTTCAATCTACTCCTCGGATACTTTCTGGCAGTCGCCAGCTAGTACAGCAGACCAGCTACCTTAGGCAGCTTCATGTCTTACTCAGACTATATGTCCTCATGCTTTATAGCTGTAATCTCTATGTAGTTCTTCATAGTAGCTAATATGCTTTTATATGTATTCCTTCATAATCTTTGTATACTTATATGAAAGGGAGCATTAATGTCTTTGTTTCATAGGAAATTAAGATACAGTATTATATTTTCTTTTATCCAAGTTCCTAACCCTGGCCTGTGAACTTCTGATATAATCAGTATTTTATGCACTATTTTCTTTGTTTAGGCCCTGCCTTAGTGCTTTAGCAGCATAGGTTCCAGTGTCTGTCCTATGCAGGGTGGGATTCACGCTACCAACAGCTCTAGGCTCACCTTTATAAAAAGAACCTTGGATAAAAAGGGAGCTATTGAGCCATAAATTCATAAGTTCTATAAATACAATATTCTAAGAAATGGTAAAGAATATTTGCAATCTGTAATTTGTAGTCTTCTTTCCTTTTTTTTTTTTTTAAATTAATGGAGTTGAAGATTGTACCCAGGACCTCACTTATGATAGACTGCTAGGCAAGCACTTTACCCCTTAGTTTTGTTTTGTTTTTTCCTTTCCCTGGTGTGAGGCTTTTGTACTTAGTATGCCTTTTACCCAGAAGGCTCTTTTTTGTTTTTATTTTTGAACAGGTTCTTACTATGTTGTCCAGGATAGTCTTGAGGTTTCATCCTGCTACCTCAGCCTCCCAAGTGCTGAAGCTGCAGGCTGATGGCCTCTGGCCAGATGTTTTTCTGTTCTTGTATCGCCAGTTCAGTCTCAACTTTCCTATCTCAGCTTCACTGTCATCTCACCAGAGGTCTTTCCTGTACCCTAACCAAAATTACCCCACTTACTCACTTCTCATCCTATTTTAGTTACCCAGACTACAATGATAATTTTCCTATTTATTTCTTTGCCTTCCCTGTTGCCATGCTTTCAGTAAGAATTTAAGCTCTGTGACAACAGGGACCTTCTAAGTACTTATTTCAACAGTTGCAAAAATGTGTTTTATGGCTTTTGTGTATATTATTGCTAAATTTTTTGGATTCCCTTTTTCTTTTAAAATGATATACTTTCATTTCTTAGGACTGATAATTCTATCAAAAATCATTGGAATTCTACTATGCGAAGAAAAGTGGAGCAGGAGGGCTACTTACAGGATGGAATAAAATCAGAGCGATCATCATCAAAACTTCAACACAAACCTTGTGCGACTATGGACCATTTGCAAACCCAGAATCAGTTTTACATACCTGTTCAGGCACATATTTTTAATATCTTTATTATTTAAAAACAGTTTCTTTAGTTGCTATATGGGAAAGGTTCTTTGTATTTTAGGACAAGTAAAATTTGTATTGGGCAGTGACACAGATAGACCTTTAAATTTTCAACTGAAAAAGTAAGCCATAAGTTTGACAAATATTTCAGTATAAATTTTATTTAAAATTTCCTTTTATATGTGATTTTCACATTAAGAAATGTATGTGCATATAGCAGTACTCTTTAATTCTTTGTAGTTATGGTCCAGTAGACATAAAGATGTGCTTTCACATACACTATAGTTTCTCCTCAAACGTTGTTCTGTGTAATTGTAATGTTGCATGACTCACAGTTTAAAGGAGTAGTAAGACATCATTTAAACATTCCTTTAGGGAACAGTAAATAGTTGAACTTTCATCTTGTTCTCCTTTGCTCTTTACTGGGGTGATTTCAGCCTTCTTTCAGGTTCTCCAGAGGTTACCCAAGTTCAAACTGAGCTCTGTCTTGTCCCTTATAGCGTGCATTTACCAACGTGTAAAACTGAGACTGGCTTTATCTTTTTCTGGCTGTCTGTGTCTTATGTGTTTATGTTGAGCAATTCTTAGTTCTGTTCACATAAAATATTAAGATTGTCAGGACTAAGTAGCACCTAATGAAAGATAAAACTGGGCATAGTGTTAAAAGTCTGCTTCCTGAGCTTCGGGTTTTATTTCACTAAGTTTTGTCAGACAGACTTTTAACATAGTGACATCTTTATTTACAAATAGGAAATTATGCTGAAACCTAACCTTAAGGATTTTAATTTTTTTTAACATATTCAGAGTCCTAGATTTCAATAGCATAAACTATAAGGTTTTGCTTCTGTCTTAGAAAAATTACCTAAGTTTTCTGACTTACAGAAAGGTAATTTTAAAAATTAGTTGTTGCTAAGGAAGTGTTTGACAATCTCAACCAAAATATGTTGGAATGATGAGGGTTTTTTTTTAGTGTTTTAAGAATTGTTTCCTGGGGCTGGAGAGATTGCTCAGTGGTTAAGAGCATTGCCTGCTCTTCCAAAGGTCCTGAGTTCAATTCCCAGAAACCACATGGTGGCTCACAAACCATCTGTATTGGGGTCTGGTGCCCTCTTTTGGCCTGCAGGCATACACACAGACAGAATATTGTATACATAATAAATAAATAGTTAAAAAATATTTTTTAAAAATTAAAAAAAAAATTTTTTGAATATTTAAAAAAAGAATTGTTTCCCATTTAATAATTTAGAAAGCATTATACATTTAAAATTTAAACTATTAAGAAGATAATTCTAATTTTTCTTGAGAAGTGCGACATGAAGAAAAATACATTGGTTTAAAATACTGTGGCATATTTTCATTGAAAAGTTTGAGAAAAATAAATTTCTAATTTATTGGAGTTACCAAGTTGAGTGATACATGATTCTAATTGAGTATTGTCAAAGTTAAGTTATGGGTTAGAACAATGATTTTGCATTAGGTAGCTCTTTACAGAATATATACAGATTATATTTATTTGTATTTGATTACCAGATTTTTTTACAAATATCTCATATATTTTACTAGTGCTCACCAAATTCTAATACAATTATACAATTTTTAAAAAAATTTAGAGATTGACATTAGGTGGTGATAGGAGTAGGAACATGATTTATTATCTTCTGTCGTCAACCCTCAAAAGCTGACTTTTAAAAATACCTAATAGGGAGGTAATGTTGATAATGAACTGATTGGCTGATAAAACTAGGCTTAGAACCTAGGTGTGGTGATAGACACCTGTAATTTCAGTTCTGGGGAGGCGGAGGCAAGAGGATCAGAAGTTTGAGACTAGCCTCAGGTACATAGTTAACTCCAAACTGTTTGGGCTGCATAACGAAACCCTGTCTCACAAAACCAAAAGACAAAAACATGAATCTAAAATATAGATTTTTTTTTTCCTACACTTACTTATCAGTATATTCTAGGGATAGGCAATATAGTTATTAAGTAAGTAAAAACTATTGTTTTGAGTTTTCAAAGTTATTAGACAATATCCAATTTCCGGATTTTTGTTAGTTTGTTTGTTTTGGGGGGTTTGTTAGTTTGTTTTGAGACAGAATCTCACCATCAGGCCCTGAGATCTTAACGGTAATCTGTCTGCCTCAGTCTCCTGAGTGCTGGCATTAAAGACATGTGCCGCCCTGCTTAGTGTTCTATTTCTTAATGTTGACATTTTATCACAGGCTGTCTTGACATCAGATTTTTAAAAAATTGTATAACCTAAAATAGCAATGCTTTACTTACTCTTTAGATCCCTGGTTATCAGTATGTGTCACCTGATGGCAATTGTGTTGAACATGTTCAGACATCTGCCTTTATTCAGGTAAGTTTTATTTGTAGCAAAAATACAAAGGAAGGCAGTCATCATCCATTGCTTACCTGTAATCTCAGTTTTGTTTTTATTTTTAAAGATTTATTTATTTATTATGTATACAGTATTCTCAGTATGTATGCTGCAGGCCAGAAGAGGGCACCAGACCTCATTACAGATCATTACAGATGGCTGTGAGCCACCATGTGGTTGCTGGGAATTGAACTCAGGACCTTTGGAAGAGCAGGCAGTGCTCTTAACCGCTGAGCCATCTCTCCAGCCCCCATGTAATCTCAGTTTTTAAAATGAGGCAGGAAGATTGCCATAGCTCAAGACAAGCAGAGCTACATAGCAAGTATCAGGTCATTCAGGGCTACAGAATAAAACCTATCTCAAAAAACAAAAACAACAAAGATCAAACAAATGGAAAAAATAGAGGAAGCCTGGTGATATGTGCAGACCTGTGATCCCAGCGCTTGGGAAGTTAGGGGCAGGAAGATGTGAGTTTGAGACAAGATTCTGTGCCCATCTCTCCCATAAAAAAGAAAGAAAGAAAAACAGACAGACAGACAGAGAGAGAGAGAGAGAGAGAGAGAGAGAGAGAGAGAGAGAGAGAGAGAGGAAGAAAGCAAGCAAGCTTTTGACATAGTTATAGAAATTTAGTACTCATTTTCTTATTTATTAAACTAGGATAAAGAACATTGTTGGATTTTTTTGTTTTGTTTTTTTACTTTGAGTATTATAAAACTAAAGGAAAATATATAAATGGATTTGAAAAATACAAAACCATAAAAGTATGAGGTGATTAGCAGCACCAGTGTGGTAATTTGTTCAGTCTTGTAGCTTAAATCTTTCAAACAGTTGCTGAAGGTATAAAATACATTACAAGGTAATTATCTAAAATGTTCCAAATGTACATTTTTGATATGTAGTTAATGTAATATGCTTTTTAGTTTGTTTAGTTTTTTTGCTGTTCATTTTGTGGAGTCTCCTGTAGCCCAGACTGGCCTTGAACTTGACAAGTACTCAAGAATGCCCTTGAATTTGAAGTCCTCATATCTGCTCCTTTCTAGTGTTGGCCACCGTGCACAGTTTTAGGTGTTGCTGGAGAAAGAGCCTGGGGCTTCTTCACAGTAGGCAAATTAGTAATTGAACTATATCATTGCCTCTGTTTCTCGTCTTGTCTTTTTGCTTTGTTGAGATAGGGTGTTACCATGTAATCCATGTTAACTTTAAACCTGAAACCCTCCTTTCTTTCTGATTCTAGAGTTGGGAAATCACGGGTGTGTACTACCATGCCTGAAATAATGTCTTTTTTTTTTTGTACATTTAAGTTTCCCCAATTTTTTTTTACAAAGTTGAAAATATTTGCAAAGTACCTTTTTAGATTCCAGAGATATTGTGATACATTGATTTAGTAGCATGAAAATGTTAGTAGCATTTGGATTTAGTAGCGTTAAGCTTTATTATAAGTTACATAGAAGAAAATAAGAAGGAAAACATTTTAAAGCAGTTGTGATGGTGCCTGTTTTTCCTCTTTTATTTTAGCAACCCTTTGTTGATGAAGATCCTGATAAGGAAAAAAAAATAAAGGAACTTGAGTTGCTTCTTATGTCAGCTGAGAATGAAGTTAGAAGAAAGAGGCTTCCATCTGTAAGAAATGTACTTATATGCTTGTATTTAATTATTAGTTCTTCATATGAATTCTTTTATGCTTTTTCTTAGTTGTAGAGTGTTTTCAATGTGACTTCACATTTATTTATTTGTTTGTTTGTTTATTGTTTTTGGAGAAAGTCTGAGTAACAGTCCTGGCTGACCTAGAATTCACTTTTGTAGATCACACTGGTCCCTGATTTCACTGAGATCCACCTGCCTCTGCCTCCCAAGTGCTGGGAATAAAGGCGTGTGCCACCACCATCCAGCCAACTGTTAAAGGCTAGGCTCACAACCAAAAACATAGGTGACTTTACATTTTAATATAAACACTTTTTTCTCATTTTAATTTGCAACTTTGAGGTTGCTTGATTATGATTAACATCTCTTCCAGCCTTTTTTACAGTATTCTGTATTATGATACTCAAAAAAAGGTTTCTTAAATAATAATTGTTAAAGACTTGAATAAAATCTTTGATTAGTATTTTTTTCTGTATTATATTAAGCTTTTAAAAACTTGACATTCTGGCCAGGCGGTGGTGGCGCACGCTTTTAATCCCAGCACTCGGGAGGCAGAGGCAGGTGGATCACTGTGAGTTTGAGACCAGCCTGGGCTACAAGAGCTAGTTCCAGGACAGGCTCCAAAGCTACAGAGAAACTCAGTCTCGAAAAAAAAAAACCTTGACATTCCATGTAATGATGGATTAAATTGAAAATGTGTATAAAATGAGAAATGCAATAGGTAGAGAGATTTAAAAGCTCTAAAATTACTTTTATTTTCTTTGAAAAAAATTCTGTTTTAGTCTATTTAGGATATTAATTCAATAAATTGGAAAAAGTGATAATAACAAGCTGGGCGACAGTGGCATATAGTTTAATTCCAGCACTCAGGAGGCAGAGACAGGCAAATCTCAGTGAGTTGAGGCCAGATTGGTTTACAAAGTGAGTTCCAGAAGACAGCTAGGGATACACAGAGAAACCCTGTCTCGAAAAACAAAACAAAACAACTTAATTATAACAACATCAGCAGGGAACATTTAGATTTTATATTCTCTAACTCTTTCATAAGAAAAAGGTTGATAAGGCTGTCTTTTATTTGGTTCGTCAGAATAAGCAGGAGTATTAAGATAAGTGATATAAATTCTAGTAGAATTAAACAAGCAATGCTAGATGGATTAGAGAAAAAGATGTACGTTTATACTTAGGTGAGAATTTTGGACATTTAAAGTGATATCTGGAGTATTTTTTATATTTTGAGAAGAGTTTTCTTAAACTGGGCTCAGTGGTAGAGCATTTGCTTGATATGCATCAGATCGTGGGTTCAGTCTCAGCACTGAAGAAAGTTGCTTTTCCTCTCCATGATTTCAGATTGAATGAGAGGGCAAACATGTTGAGTTACTGGGACTCAGCATCACTCTGATAGAATAAATTGACATGTTTAATTAGTGTCATGAAACAAATGATATTGTCTTACATTATTTAAGGGGGAATTAAAATAACATGTTAATTATTATAGGTGAGGTTTTTACTGTAGGAAAGGCAGTTTTTGCTTTGAAACTATAAACTATCAGTAAATAGGAAGACTAGAAGTATGCTTATTTTATTGTTAATTTTAGTTTTGCTAAAGAATAGACAAATAGTTATATATAGAGAGTCCTTATTTGTAGATGATTATATCATGTTTAAGCTATTATAAAAATTTTTGGAATGAGATGTAGCACAGTGGTAGGAACCTTGTCCTATGTTTGAGGCCTTGGACTTTGTCCCCAGTGCTTCAAAACTAAAGCTAAACAAAACAATTATGAAAAATTTCAAGTACTTTTAGATTTAAAAATTTTTATTTTTCCATTTTAGTTTTTGTTTATGGGTATTTTGCATGTATGCATATCTATGTATCATATACAAGAGGCCTGAGGAGGCCAGAATAAAGTGTCAGATCCCCTAGAACTGGAGTTACAAATGGTTTTGACCTGCCATGTGGATGAACATAGTCGAGCACATATCCTTGTGGCACGATTGAGCATCCTTTGGATATATACCTAAAAGTGGTATTATTGGATCTTGAGGAAGGTTGTTTCCTAATTTTCTAAGAAATCTCCACACTGACATACCAGCTTGCATTCCCACCAGCAATGCAGAAGTGTTCCCCTTTCCCCACAACTTCTCCAGCATAAGTTGTCATCAGTGTTTTTGATCTTGGCCATTCTTACAGGTGTATGATGGAATCTCAGAGTTGTTTTGATTTGCATTTTTCTGATGACTAAGGATGTTGAGTATTTCCTTAAGTGTCTTGCAGCCATTTTAGATTCCTCTGTTGAGAGTTCTCTGTTTAGGTCTTTACTCCATTTTTTTTTTATTGGATTATGTGATCTTTTGGTGTCCAATTTCTTGAGTTCTTTGTATATTTTGGAGATCAGCCCTTTGTCTGATGTGGGGTTAGTGAAGATCTTTTCCCATTCTGTAGTCCAGCCCCAATTTTTAATAGTAGTAATCATTTGTTGAGTGATTCATTTAAAATGGGAAGTACGTTTTTTTTTATTTTATCTATTATCTATCTTTTTGGTTTTTCGAGACAGGGTTTCTCTGTGGCTTTGGAGCCCTGTCTGTCTGTCTGTCTGTCTATATCTATCTATCTATCTATCTATCTATCTATCTATCTATCTATCTATCTACCTACCTACTCATTTATTTATTTGGTTTTTCAAGACAGAGTTCCTCTGTATAACAGCCCTGGCTGTCCTGAAACTTGCTCTGTAGACCAGGCTGGCCTCAAACTCACAGAGATCCTCTTGCCTCTGCCTCCCAAGTGATGGGATTAAAGGTGTGCACCACCATGCCTGGCATGGGCAGTGCATTTTTAAGAATATGTTTGCTACTAGATATATTTAATTTTAAATAAAATTTAAAATTCCTCATGTGCACCAGCCACATTTTACAGATATGACTGCTGGCTCCCATACTGAGTTCCTGAATATATAGAACATTTTCATATTCCAGAAAGTTCTGTTGAATAGTACTGTATGCATTGCAAGTTATCTTTTCTTTGTGATGCTTCAAGATCTCCTTATTTTATTATCATAACAATAGGAAACTAGGCTTGCAAAATAAATAAATTGCCTGGGTTGTTTCTAAACAGAGAAAGAAAACTTGTATAGGCCTGATATCAGACTACTTAATCTGCAATGAGAACAAAGATAAGGAATAGAACATAGTAAGATGAAATAAACCACTTAGTTTTATAAGAACATAAGAAAATTATGTACATTAGATTCACAGTCAGAATATGTTCTTGGAAGAAGTCTTATTTGAGGTTAGTCTTGAACAGAAATATTTTTTATTTTATGTGCATTGGCGTTTTGCCCGCATTTATGTCTGTGTGAGGATTTTGGAACTCTTGGAACTAGAGTTACACATGGTTGTGAGCTGCCATGTGGGTGCTGAGAATTGAACTCAGGTCTTCTGAAAGAGTAACCACTGTTCTTAACTACTGAGCTATCTCTCCAGACCTGAATTTAGTCTTGAAATGCAGGATGATTATATTTTATATATATTAGCAAGATAGATGTATTAGGGCAATATTTTAAATAGCAATGAAAGTGTATTATTATCAGTCACATGGCATACCTCTTAATATTTAAAATGTCTCTTAAATCAAGGCAACACTTTGTGTGGATGATGGGTTAGGGAATGTTCTAGATAAAGAGAACAATAGTATGTACAAAGGCTCTCCAGAGTTAAAAAAAAAAATCACTCATCAGGGAGTTAAAAGTACTAAAGCTTGGTATTCTCATAGAGTGAGGGTTGTGAGTGGAATTGTGGAATGAAGTCTGAAAGGAAAATGAGACTATATTTTAGTTCTTTGTTATATATAAGTGCTAGTTTTATTGGCAGTGGCTTTATAGTTAAAATTTATTTAGAAAAAAAGAAATCTAGTCAAGGAATAAAATTTAGTGGAAACAAAGTATATATTAACATTGAAGAAAGGCTGTACTATATCTTTTTATCTAAAATAATATGAAGTATATTATTGAAATTTTTTATTTAAAATTTAAATTCATACCTATATTGAGAATGGCTAATAATATTCAATTTTCTTTTGTACTTTTAGCAACCTGGAAGCTTTTCTAGCTGGTCTGGTAGCTTCCTCATGGATGATAGCATGTCTAACACATTGAATAACCTTGAGGAACACACTGCCGAGTTTTATAGCATGGATGAAAATCAGACTGTTTCTGCTCAACAAAACTCACCCACAAAGTTTCTAGCTGTAGAAGCAAATGCTGTGCTGTCTTCTCTACAGACCATCCCAGAATTTGCAGAGACTCTAGAACTTATTGAATCTGTAAGTTTGAAATTATGAAACTAGTAACATAATCTCATGTTTAGAAGCTTAGTTTAATATTTAATAAACATTTACCTACTTAAATGCTAAGCATTGCCTAATTTTGATCTCTTTTGTAGAGGTTTCTGACAAAAAAAAATTAAAGGTTTAAGTCCTCCTCAAATATGTGTCTTAAAAAGATGTTTTAGAATTAAAATTTTAATTCATTCTTTATTAGATGAGTTATTTAAATATATTAGAATGTTTTAAACTAGAGGAACTATAAAGAAGAAATTTTAAATCTATATATTGACTTGTTTGTTTGATGTATAGAAACACACACATATAATGTTTTATTTTTATCTTCTATTATATTATGAATCTGTCTTTGGTTTCTTAACATATATAATTTTGAACAGGGTCTCACTGTGTATCCCTGGCTGACCTGGAACTCCATATGTAAATCAGGCTGGCTTTGAACTTATAGAGATCTTTCTGCCTCTGCCTCCTGAGTGTTGGGCTTAAAGTCATGTGCTGCCATGCCTGGATCTTAAATAGATTTTTAAACTTGAATTTTGAGGCCTTATAGTATTCCAGCATATGAGAGTTTGACAGTAAGACAGTTCATTTACTGAATGCATTGCTGTTGCTATGTGTTTAGAGAACATCTAGATTTTCCATATCATCAATAAAAAGTAATATTTATAAAGGCTTTGTTGTCAAATCATGACAATTGTATACTTGGCTAAATTGAATTTCTAAGTCAAAGTATATGTTCCATACATATTACTAAATGATTATATAGTTTTATAGTATTTTCCTGTTTAATAGAATGATTTTATGGTGAACTAATTCTTTTTAATAATAGCCTAAAATAATCTTTTCTTTTTATGTAAAATATTCTGACAGAAAATTTCAGCTACTGAGTTAGATGAAACATTATCTTGGAATATTCCAAATTGTTATTATAAAAAATTGTAGTATTTTCTTCTAAGGTGTTCTGCTTATTAAACAAAGATGTTTAGACAAAGTTTGTTTTTACTGGTAAAAATGAGTAAATAACTTATTAGAAATTATCATCCTAGCATTTCTCAATGCTGTGGTGCCCGTGTGAGATGCTAAACCACTCTGCATGCCCTGACTGAAGGCCACAGCTTTCCAGATTTCCTTGTTTGTAGCAAATGCTTTCTATACAGTTACAGCCATTAGTGGTCACGCCCTCTACACAGTGTGGTGGTTTCCCAGGTCAGATCCCAGCAGGGATTTATCTTTCTGTTGTTGAGGCTTGCTATTGCAGGGAGTCTTCTTCATAGAGGTAGAAGCCATGGAGACAGAGATGGAAAGAGGTGAGCAATTAACTTTCCATCATCACCGCAGTCAAATGGATTTCCTCGTACCCTTTCGGGGAAACTGGAAATCTCCATCAGGAAACAGGGACTTCAGGGTAGCCTAGGTGAAGAATTTCCACTGTCCAGGAGAGTGTCACCTCCCACCCCACTCTCTATGTGCCTCTCCATTACGGCCACAAAGGCAGCCACCTTTAGTCACTTACATGTTGATGCATTTCTGAGGTAGGGCCTTTCATGTCCATTTTTCTGCCTTACAAGATAAAAGGGAACAGTTTGTGGCCATTCTCTATTAAACAGAGTGGTCTTAGATATAAGATAAACAAATGTGCCTAGTGAATGGAAGCATTTATTTAAGTGCCTGGAGCAATTCTACACCATCCACATTAATATTTCTTTTACCTCTTAAGTAGGAACTGTCATAGAGATGATATGACAGAAAGGTTTATTTAATTTGTCTTTACACTTGAACCACTCATTTGAAATGATTTAAAAAATGTTTCTATATAAATATGTTTCAGTTAATAAAATGCACTAATGTAAAATGTAATGTCAAATAGTCAGGCCATATAATTTTCTAACATGGAAATACAATTGGACACCAACAAATTAGGAGATTTCTTACTTTTATTTAAAATTCTGTTTACAATTTGAAGACAGTGAAAAGGGAAATGGGTTATTTAGAGTTTTTCTTTAGATAGTTTGGATTTATAAGCAATGCTGCATAAACAAATAAATTAATATAAAAAAGAATTTGTTATTCTGTGTTCAGATCATATTTAATTAACTAGGTTAATGAGTTAAGAATTCATTTTTTTGTAGGATCCTGTAGCATGGAGTGATGTTACCAGTTTTGATCTTTCTGATGCTGCTGCTTCTCCTGTCAAGTCTACTCCAGTTAAACTAATGCGAATTCAGCATAATGAAGGAGCCATGGAATGTCAGTTTAATGTCAGTCTTGTACTTGAAGGGAAAAAGAACAGTTGTAATGGTGGAGACAGTGAAGCCATTTCTCTAACGTCCCCAAATGTGGTCAAGTTTAGCACTCCACCAACCATCCTCAGAAAGAAGAAAAGAATACGAGTGGGTCAGTCTCTAGGCAATGAACTTGGTGATGGCTCATTCAATGAAGGCAGTAATACAGCATTAAAACACACACCAGTGAAAACACTACCATTTTCTCCTTCACAGGTACTAATGCTTTTTCACTTAGTTTGCAAATGTAGACAAGATTAAATTAAATTAGATCTTTAGTGCCTTTAATAGCAATTGGTTGCTTTGTTAACCCAAAGATATGTTTAAATGTATGCATGAGAATGGTGAACTCAGTGCCTCACAAAGGGTAGTATCTGCATTATAGCACCCTAGAATTTCAAGAGCTAAAAGGAACTTTTTCTTTGTCATATGGTGCAATTTCTTTAGAAGACTCTTCAGGAAACTGGTCCCTAAAGGTAAAATGATTTATTTGTGCAATGGTAACTAATACAGAGCTAAAACTAAGATCCAATATGACTCTTTGATTCTGGATTGTTCATTATATATGTCTGGCATGCTGTAAACAGATCTTATCTATATACAGCAATTTAGATTTTTATTTATATGTTAAGTTTTCATTTTCTACATTCTTTGGAAGAAGTCTAGACAATAATTTATTCTAAGAATCTTATGTTTGGATATTCAAGATTAACTGCTTAATTTTTTAGTAATGTTCCCAGAAGCAGATGTACACATTAGGATTATTTTTGTTAATGTAAAAAGCTTTTGTTGTATTCCAGGTGTCTGTCACTTTTCTTACAGCATATCAGTTAATCTTTCTAAAGGCATTGGATGCCAAAGGGAATACAGTTTTGAAGTTCAGCAGCTGCTGTTTGCTGGAAGTGTTTTGATTATCTTAATTTTTTT
>JAQHUG010000015.1:5479628-5495108 GCA_028555095.1 Dicrostonyx torquatus
AAAAAAAAAAAAAAAAGTTAAGTCTCAGTACATTGTGTAATTTAGAGGGTATACTCTTGTTTTGTCTGCTTAAAGTATATGTGCTTCTAGGCAGGCAGATTTGCCAGACAGTTAACTTTCAATAAGCAAGCAATGTTCCTTCCCAAGACTTGTTCTTCCTGAGTAGTTATAACAACAGGCGTGCACACCATGCCCACTCTGTTATTTTAGTCTGAGTTCAAGATACTCTCAAAGAAAAGTACACTTAATATTATTTATGAATGAGTTCACAGTTAACTTTCTCAGTTATACTCTTGTACCAAACTGAAGATGTGTTGCAACAGCGGTGCATGGATCTGTAGATATGTGTTTGGTGGTGCCCTGTTTTGTTTTATTTTCTGTGCTGTTATAAACCTGACCATTTGTAAGACAACTGCTTCTTAAATGTTTTTCATGTACTACTCTGTTCAAAGTGGTTCAGGTGCTGGGAGACAGCAGTGAACAAAATAGAAATTTCTTGTCATTATGGAGCTTAATTTCCATGAAATAGAAAATATATGTAGTATTATTGAAATCTTTTCCTAAAACAATAGAGAAGTCTTACCAGTTTGATATTTGTATAGGAATTTTGATGTTCTAAAATGTGTCCGTGAATTCTGTTCTCCTTTAAGTTCTTTAACACATGTCCTGGGAATGAACAACTTAATATAGAAAACCCTTCGTTTACATCAACCCCAATTTGTGGGCAGAAAGTTCTGATTACAACTCCTCTTCAGAAGGAAGCAACTCCCAAAGACCAAAAAGAAAATGTAGGGTAAGTCTGCATTAAATAATACTATGTTAGGGAGAGCAGGAAGCATAAAGTCAAGGGTATGTTAGCATTTTATTCAAGTAAATGGCACACCACATAATATCTATGTCTATAGATTTAGAAGTTGGTTGATATTCTTTTTAAAGTCACAACCTTTTATTCTGTTCCTATAGAATACTGAAAACTGGATAAACATAACATAAAGTTTTTATTTCAAACAAAATATTCTTAGTACTTTTCCTAAGTCATTCTTCCTTTTCAAAAATACTAATTAGAGAATAAACAACTTTAGGCGACAATATTTTAAATATATCTATAATACTTTAGAAAAACGTGTATATATATAAAAAAGAGCTTTGCCTTCTTTAACATATATGAACTCATCATGAGAATAATACAAATATCTGAATGATTGACTAGGTTTAGAACACCTACTATTAGAAGATCTATATTGGGTACCACACCAAGAACTCCTACTCCATTTAAGAATGCACTTGCTGCTCAGGAAAAGAAGTATGGACCTCTTAAAATTGTGGTATGTATACTCTTTATTCTCAAGCATTTCCTAGTTTTAATTAAAGAAAAAGTGTATATCATCTTGAATTTTCTAGCATTAAAAAGTATTTATTGAAACTGAAATAAAATTTTATCTCTTAATTTATGAATGTAATTTTGTGTTAATCCTACTTGACCTGTAAATAACCATTTGTTTGACTCATTTTAAGTTTGTGTATTCTCATGTTAACTAGAAGAAAACAGTTTAGGTGGCATGCTTTTTTTTCTTAATGTTAAAGCATGTATCTAGTAGTTTCATTGCAATAGAATTAATATTTTGATATATCTAATCACTTAATGCTGCTGAGGAAATAACAGGTCAGGGAACCTTCTTAAAGTTCAGTTTCTCTTCTATGTAAAAGTTATTAAGCACACCCAAGTGTTTTACTGTGAAACTAAAAAAGACAATACAAATAAAGGCTTGTCTCTAGTCTCATTATAGTGAGTACTTAGTTGTTACTGCTATTAAAAATGTAACAGTGGTAGCAATAGTTCATGAGTTAATACATCTATGAAGTATTTTAGTTATTTGTGTTCTCATAAATATTATCTTTAAAATACCTCAGAAAAGGCCAGAACATTCTAGACATATGCAGATATTTTATATGTTTATTAGAAATAAAGCTGTTACTTAAATTTGATTTCTTCAATGATAGTTTAAATTTTGTTCTATTTTTAGTAATTTTAAGAGGTAGGTTCATTAAAATTAATATTCATTAATATTTTAATCAATTATTTTTACTATGAGCTGATTAATTAATTAATTTGTATATCTATAGAAAGTAGAAGATAATTGTGTTAATATTGTAGAAGTCTAAAAGTTAAAGCAAAAACCAACTGTTTATTATTATTGTGGGTGTACGCATGCTGCTCTTAAAGATGTTAGAGGACAGCTTTTGGAAATTAATTCTTTCCTTCTACCATGGACTCCGGGATGGAACTTGGGTTGTCAGGCTTGTTGTCTTACCAGGTCAAAAGGCAGAATTTTATATACAAATAAAAAGAAAAAGGAATTTCTGGCAATTGCCTTTTAAAACCTTTAAAAAAATAATTTAGTCCCAGCCACTTGCCTTCTTGGAAGAAGACATTCGAGAAGTTTTAAAAGAAGAAACTGGAACAGACATATTTCTCAAAGAAGAAGATGAACCTGCTTACAAAAGCTGCAAGCAAGAGGTAATCTTGAGTGTTGTTTATATCTTCATTTCCATAGTTAGTTAGAGGAGGGCTCTGTGTAACTTCAGCTGCCCTCAAACTTGCAAATCTCCTGCCTGCCCTTGCTGAGAGCTGTGACTGTGGGTGTGTTACTCCGTGTCAGCTCTTCTAGTAGTACTGCTAATGAAAGGCTTCATCATGCACAAGAGACTTGGAGATAAAGTTACCTTGTAAATTATTTTTCTTAGCATTCTGCATCTGTGAAGAAAGTCAGAAAATCACTAGCCTTAGAAAGCTGGGATAAAGAAGAACCAGGCTCTCAGCTGCTAACTGAAGACATTTCAGACATACAGGTTTGTAAAGAATTCATACATGTTTTTAAATGTCTATCTTAAATCATGGTGGTTCTCATTTCATATTCATTGCTTGACCAGATCATTTTAAAGAGAATCACAGAAAATTTGGGATTGTTTTGCTATCTATGAAGAATATATTATTTTTTAAACTTGTTTTATTTTAAGAGAAGTTAGTCTTTTGTATGATGTCAAAAAAAAAAACAGTGGTTCACAAAACTTTAAATTTGAATTATCAAAATATTACTATAACACTAGAAGTTGATTTTGTGTAGTTACCAAGATATTATTCTAATGCTAGACATTTATTTTGTGTAATTACAAAGATATTACTAGATATTTCATCAGAGCCAAATGCTTCCTAAGAGGAAAATTAACAGGGCTTCCATTACCTCTTACTCAGTAGTCTCTTGTCTCTATTTTTGAATTAGTTATTTTCCTCTTTCTTTTTTTTTCTTAGTCAGAAAATATACTTGCAACATCTTTATTAATGATACCATTATTGGAAATACATGACAATAGGTGCAACTTGACTCCTGAAAAACAAGATATAAATTCAGCCAACAAAACATATACACTTACTAAAAAGAAACCAAACCCTAACCCTTCTAAAGTTGTCAAATTGGAAAAGAATCTTCAGGTATGAATTTATAAGTTTCTTTAGTGATTTTTGTTGCTGTTTAGTCAATGATCACTTTTAACTTACTGATCACAAATTATACTTTTTTTTAAAGTTTAAATTGACAAGTACAATAAAAATTATTATTTTGTCACTGAAAGCAAGTTCGGGTTTAAGAGAGACTCATTCATCAGTGCACATACCATCTCTACAATTAGAATTTTAACCAGAGATTTTTAGGGTTTTGTTGTTGCTGCTGTTGTTTTGAGACAGGATCTCACCTCATTATGTAGCTGACCTTGAAATCATAGTCCTGCAGCTTCAACTTCTTAAATCCTGGGATAGAGATTTGTGCCATCACGCCTGGCCCTTTCATGATTTCTTAATGTGTGTGTGTGTGTGTGTGTGTGTGTGTGTGTAATGATATTTAAATCCACTTCCGGTATTTTTTTACCTGTAAAATAAAAATGAATAGCCACATTTGTTGTTCCAAATTGATAAGTAGGTGGAAGCATTTTCAACATAATTTTTTGTTGATTGTGCCCAATAAACTCTGGATCAGAATCTATAAAACAAAAAATTCCCCCATTCCTCTTGTGGCCAGTAAATAGTTGCAAATGAAGGCTGGTGAAATTCTTATCTTGTTGTCTTAGGAGTTTTCCCAAAGAATATGAATTGTTGGAGAGGAAGATTTCTTCTTTATGCTGCACTAACTGGAGAATAGTTTTCCTGAAATTCAGGCATTCCTTGAGAATATCTTTGGCAATCAGATACAGACAACCACCTGTCTTGGGCCATGGCTTTCAGAGAGTGACATGTAGTCCCTTAATTGACTTAAAATGCTTTTAATTTCCAGTATTCAGTTAATATAGAGATTCTTAGGAAGTTCATCATGTAATAACTCTTACATATCATATAGAAGTCTTGATTCTTTGATAAGGGAGAAAACAGGGTGCACCTGTGGTTTACTTTTTGACATTATATCTTCCCTCTAAGTCTTTTCCTTTTTCTTCGTACTGGGGACCAAACCTGAGTCTCCTAAGGCTAGATAAATACCCTACTAATGAGCTACATACCCAGCTCCTCTCTTTAAAACTTGGAAAATTTGGGGACAAAAGAGATTTATATTTTTTTCCTCTTATGATTCATTTGATTTATGGGGAGCTGTGGGAAACAAAACTATGCTATTATATTATTCACTATAGGCCAGTGAGCAATATATACAATCATAATAATTACACGAAAATTTTCATAAATATTTTAGGATGTGTTAAAATATAGCATCTCATTTTAAAAGATAGAATATTGTTATCAAAATATTTTTATAGCAGTTACTTATAAAATTCCTAGTCAAACAATTGATTTTTAAAAGTCTAGTTATGAAGACTGGCAATATGGCTCAGTGGATAAAGGTGCTTGCTACTAACCGTTATGACCTAAGTTTGGTTCTGCAGTCCACATGGTAGAGTGAGAGGACTGACTCCTGGACTTTGTCCTTTGACTTTTGCGTATGTATGTGGCATGTTACGCACACACACATGTAAACATGCATGCACTCTGATTATAAAGTGGTTTGGATAGTTAATTTTACTAATTTTTACATCACTTTTGATGTTTCCTTCATAGTCAAATTGTGAGTGGGAAACAGTGGTATATGGGAAGACAGAAGACCAGCTTATCATGACTGAACAAGCGAGGAGATATCTGAGTACCTACACAGCCGCCAGCAGCACTTCGAGAGCTCTCATACTCTAATTGTTACTAAAGCTGATACAGTGCCCTGCCCTTTACTGTATTTTGTGCCAAATTAGGTTGCAATGAACTTGTCTCCATAAATTTTTTAAAAGTTTTAATACATCCCTAAAATGGTTCGCATTTTTTTTTCTATATTGAACAGACAATAATAAGCCACTTAAAGTAAGGGGTAGGTAAATCCATTATTTACTTTTTAAGAAATGAGAGTTTTAAAATTTGTTTTTAAAGAACACAGTGGGAAAATAAGGATGTTCATGGGTATTCCAAAGCAAATTTTCACATAATTTCTTTACAGGATATATGTCAGTACTTTCTCAAGGTTATAGTCTGTTATAAACAAGTTAAGTATGTGTGATCTCTGAAAGTCTATATTTAGGACCCTGGGGCTTTATAAAGTACTTTTGCACGTGTGCTGATTTATCTAGACTACCATTTATAAAGAAACACAATGAGAAGGAGTCGCAAGGAAGCTAGAAAGTTGCACTACTAATTTTTGGTATTTTTCAGAAACAATGAAATTAACTACAGTGTTAAGCATATTTATTTGAGCATAGTAATAAAAAAGCATTGAAAGTAGGCTTTTTCTTACTAGTAAAGAGTCAGTATTTCTTAAGTCTCAGAAGAGCTGAGAATTCTGTTGAATGTATTGTACAGTACGTAGGAGCAGGAAAACTGTAAATTAAAAAGATGTCTGTTTTTATAATTTATTTTCATTTTTGAAGCTTAAATGTAGATATTTATATATATACAGGGTGTCTAGAAGCCAGTGTTGTTTCTTGTCATTACATCTAATGTAGTAAAGAATAACTTTGACTTTCAAGTATGAATTAGTTGTTATAGCTGCAAAGAATACAATATCTATACTGTATGTCACATCTACCTAAATATTGCACTATATCCTTTAAATCATGTTGGTTATAAAGTAGTTCTAAAATGTACTAAATAATAATTTAATATTTTCTTCTTAAATTATATTGGAGGTCATAAATTAATCTGGTGATTCGTGTATGTGTTTGAAATTTTCATTTTGTTTAAAAAACAATATGGTACCTTGCTCCCTAAAGCAGTCTGCACTTAGAAAGTTTATTCTATTTACTCAATGTTTCAGAATTAGAAAATATTATCTTTTATTTATACAAATATTTTGTCCTTTTATAAATGTTTTGTGTTTTCAGGTTACAACAGTTGCTTCAGTTGCCTGTTTAGGTGTTTGCACTTATTTTATTTCTTTTTGAAAGAATGTCTTTGCTTATGTGGTAGAGATTTTATGTAATTTTTGAGACATATAATGGTGTGCTGTCAACCTAAACACTGACAAGCAAATAGAATTGTACACTGTAGTTTGAATTATTTATAATTGACACACTCTCTCCCTCTCCACTCCTGAAGTAAGCTGCTATAGAAAGTAGCAGAATTGGCTGCTATGAGAGATGGAAAGAGCGACCACCACTTGCACTGTGTGAAAAGATAAGCAAATGATGGCAAGTTCTCAAGTTAACTTAATGGATTCAACTATTACCAAGCAGATTCTTACAAAGACCAAAACACTACTATGCCTCAAAACCAAACCAAACAGCTTAAGATTTTTTAAAAAAGTCTATTTATCTGTTAATAGAAATGGGACTACTGAATATTTTAATGCCTAGTTCTTCAACAGTAGACCTAAAAAGGTTTTAAGCTTTAAATCCAATTGCTAGTTTTTGCATACTATATGTTATGAGAAGTAAAGAATATGTGTGGTGGTACTAGGATTATGCCTTCTTGATAACTAATAGGTAAAACAATTTGAATCTTCTTAGCATGTTAAATATTTTTTTCTAATTAATGAACTTCTCACAGAGTTGTTGCTTTGTAAAACCAATGATTGTGGAAAAAATCATACTATATCATTTCAGTTACTTTGGGGTAATAATAGTACATAATTCCTTTTAAAAATGTAGTTTTTAGCTGCATTGGACATGATAGTCTCCAGTTGCCAAAGTAAGATATCTCAGATATGCTACATATTTTAAAACATAATTTTTCTTGAGCATTAAGTTAACACAAATGTTAATATATTGTATATAAGCCTGGGCTTATGGAATGTAGTATATATTTGGGTTGGTGTTGGTTGAATCCTCAAGTTAACTGCGTTGTTGCTTTGTTGTTGTTGTTGCTGCAAGATTTGTAATCATAAACATGCCAGGCATCTTAAGTCATCTTTTTTACTGTTCATTTGGATTCTTCGGTTTTCTGAAGATGCCAGGCATACAGGTAGTAGTAGCCATACATGCATGGAAACTGACTACACACATACCATACTGCATTTTATTGTAAGGTTTTCACATTAATACAGCAATTACACTGACTAAATTGATTTTTTTTTTAGTATATGAGAAAACTTTGCATTGTTAGAGAATCTTGCAGACAATGTTGAAATCTATTAACATCCAAATAAAGCATCTGTGTACAAGCTGGACGTGGTGTTGCTCATTCACTTTGCTTCTGTGTAATGGGTTTGATTGAACCCTCAAGACCTGAGTCCAACATTGAGTTCTTACTCTTCTTACTCTTAGAACTCCCTTTGCAGGTGAATTCCCCTGTTAACAAATGTGGCCCCTCGCCAGGCGGTGGTGGCGCACGCCTTTAATCCCAGCACTCGGGAGGCAGAGGCAGGCGGATCTCTGTGAGTTCGAGACCAGCCTGGTCTACAAGAGCTAGTTCCAGGACAGGCTCCAAAGCTACAGAGAAACCCTGTCTCGAAAAACAAAAAAAAAAAAAAACAACAACACCAACAAAAAACAAATGTGGCCCCTCCAACAGGCTTCATTCAGAAACATTTCAAGTTCCTTTTACATTCTTTCGTGTAACTTTTATTGACACTGGAAATAGAATGTTCAAAACAGATTTTTTTTTCCCCACCTGGACCTGCCCTCCCTTTGTCAGGTTTCTAAATGGAATTGCTTTTCCTTTGTTCATCCACTGACCCATTTCTTAACTTCTTTCAACCTCCATATTGAAGTCCACCATAAAGGCTCTGTACATAAGGCCACTTTATCTCTTTATTTGAATTATTGCACATTGCTCTGAGCTCATTCTAAAGAAATAATAAGAAACTGGCCTGGCATTACAGTGTTACCTGGGAAAGGTCAAGTGGCCGCCAGTCAGGTATTGGCAATATTGCATAATCTTAGTGAGTTCATCACCATTACTTAGTTTTCTAGGCCTAGCAATCTGTTGGAATTAACTCGCTGAAAATGAATTCACCCGTCAATAAAAGGCTTACATAACTTTTTAAAGATTGATATGTGAAACCAGAATTCTATTAGTTTGTATGTAACATAAAGCTGCAGAGGACTAGGTGCATTCTCACCACAGATGTAAACAGAAGGAAATGATAACCATATGCAGATGCAATCATATCTCTGGCGTTGCCTAAATAATGATGATTCTTACTCATTTTCTAGTTGACTAGTTTCTACACTTCATTTTCAACCCTTTCTGTGTTTGCAATGTTACCCTCTTTTTCGGCTGTCAAATGCCTGTGAAGCATTTCCTGCGTGCTCCATAAAATGTTAGCACTATTCTTCATGTATCTAAAGAGTAGGAGTTGCTGTTTATGACTCTTTCATTTCTGAGTCTATCAGTGGGGCTTATAAAATCTTGGTAAATGTCGAGTCTTAATAATTAGTTTTTACCAAGAAACGCTAGCTATACTCCCATAACAGGTTTATAAATAGCTTTGATTTCTTAGTTATTTACATAAGACAAGTTTTGCTGATTGTCTAGATGAAAGGGAAACTATGTAACAGAAATACTTCTCCTTTGGCCAAAAAGGTGAGCTGGATCCAACAGCCAAGTTTGCTATTACATGTGAGAGGAATGTTAGAATTCAGTCCAGAGAGTGAACCCCCAGCCCTGCCCACCAAACAGAACTAGGGTTATATGGTTTCTTGGAGGCCTGGGCAGACTATAATTTGGAGCTAGTGTAACAGCTGCAGCCACATGCCAGTTACTATGCTAAACCCTTATTTACTTAATCCTTATAGCACTCCTTTGAGATAAATACTCTTATAATCCACTTCTGTGGATTTATGCTAAGAGACTTGTCCAAACATGACACTGAAGCTGGGCTTTAGTTGGCCACAATTTAGACTGATTCTTTTAAAATTCAGCATAGGGTGCAAAAGATTACATGGTGTATGATTCCATTTATATAGCTGTCTAAAGCCAGGCAAAGCTAATATATGGTGTTAGAAGTTGGGATGGTGGTCACTCTGTGTGAGTGGGTGTGTAGGAAACTGAAGTGCTCTTTCTCACTGTAAATGCTGATTTCATGGATATGCTCACAGCTTGTAAAAATACAAGCTGTAGTATTAATAGAGAAACTCCTCCCTTTGTACATTATATTTCAGTAAGTTGTGAAAATTAATCCTGAATTGGATAAGAAGAAAATAAAAATGTTCTGGCAGAGCAAGATATACTGAAGTATTCCTGGTACTATTCTACCTACATGCAACAAAGCCAGCACTCAGAACTTAATGCCATTACTCCCCGGTAGATGACCGGCTCATTTCTCCTACTAAACTAATTTTAAGTTTCTGCATGGTATAAATGACTTCTTCCTGTGTAATTTCACATATTTTTATGATGAACCTTTGAAAGACTCCCATCCCTTTTAAATTCTCTGCCGTTTCTGCAGATGCCCATCTGTTAACTTTTCCCCTCAGGTTGAAGTGTATGCTTTCCTTCCCACTCCCACAGAAATGTCCATACTCACTAAATCTCTGCTCGCCAAATAGTCATCTACCTAACATGGACTACTACATATCCACTAATACTTATACTTAGCCAGCTGTATTTCTTTATAACACCATGGGTTAATATCTTGTTTATTTGGAGTTGACATTCTCTGCCAATATCACGTGATTCATTCATCTGATTAAGCCTTAGTCTTTGTTCCTGAGGTCTCGTTCACTTAGGGTTGAGTAGACAGTAGGTCTCTCACCAGTTGTTGCAGACTTCTGATTTTATCTAAGCCTTAATAAGAGAAAAGATACCTAAGTTTTACAATTTAATAATCTATTTTATTTAAAATAATGTGTTCTGAAAATTAACATGGTACTGCTTCACAAAGTTATAAGCTGAGTATTTTTCTTTTCCTTTCTAAGTCTTTGAAATCCAATGTTTATAACACTTCAAGCAAGGGCCAATATCCAGAATTTACAAAGAATTGCAGAAATTAAATACTGAGGAAATGAAACAGCCAATCAACAAATGGGCAAGTGAACTAAGTAGACAGTTAAAAAATAAAAATAAAGTAACACAAATGGCCAATAATTATTTTAAGGAGTGTTCAGTATACCTCACCATCAGGGAAATGCAAATTAAAACTACTTTGAGATAGCACCTCACCCATCAGATTGACTACTGTGTACAGGTCTGACAAAATTTATAGAAAGGGACGCTTATTCACCATCGATGGGGTGCAAAATTGATGGAAATAAGTTTGGAGATTTATCAAAACTTTAAACAGAACCACCATGTGACCTGCTATTTCATCCTTGGTCATAAACCCAGAGAACTCCATAGCCTACCGTAGATATTTTTGTGCCCTCATGTTTGTTGCTGCTTTATATACAGTAGCAAAGAAGTGGAATAAAGCTAGATGTCTATCAAAAGAGGAACAGATAATAAAAATTTCGTATATTAAAAAATGGAATACTACTTAGCTCCAAATGGAAAAAATTTTCAGGAAAACAGATGAACTTAAAATGTGTAATTTTAAGTGAGGTCAAAAAATTCCAGAAAGAAGCCTATGTGTTCTCTCATGTGCTGAATCTAACCAGTGTGTGTGTGTGTGTGTGTGTGTGTGTGTGTGTGTGTGTGTGTTTAAGCAAATGTACATGTGGGTACAGTACAACATGAAGAAAAACAAGGCTAAAAATAAGAACTTAATGCAGGTAAGATGAGTTATAGGACAGAATATAAAGTTAACTGTTTTTCTAGTTCTAATTATGTCATAGATTGTGTTTTGTTTTTGTTTTGTGTGATGGATAAGTGCATAAAATACTGCAAGTGAAATTTAATCCATAGGTCCAGCACTTCTGTTCCAAATGCCAATTCTAATTGTATAGAAATTCATAGAGTTGTGTAGACTTTGGTTCTGGTTACTTTTAATATATGATGTTCTTATTTAGTTGTAATTTTTTATAATGAAGTTTTTAAAATTTTAAAAATGTCTATTTAGCCCATAAAAAATTCAAATCAGCCACATTTCATGGTCTTCAAGGCCACATGTGATAAATTACTATATACTGGTCAGTATATTTACAGGCATTCATGGAAGAGACGACTTTAATTCAGAAAAAATACTGCCTACTTTAGGTCACAACAGATATTTAGTAAGTTACAGACAGTGTTTTTCCCCCTTCCTGAATCTTTTGAGTTTAATCTGAATTCTTCTTTCTTGCCTGTGACCTTGTGCAAGTTACTGGCTAAGGCTGCTCCATTATGAAAATAGAGAAATATCACATTTTTCAACCCCTTTTTTTCTCCCAGTACATTGTAAGCCCTGAAGCCAGCAGTTTGTCTTGCTTACTAGGACTTACCTGCATTTAGCAGACAGCCAAAAACAGCAGTGATGAGCAGATCTAAACAGCACTCCTGGGAGACCAGACAGGCATAAACCTGAGTGCTACACAGGAAATTATTGGTGTTTCATATGAGATTGTGACAAAAGAAAAGATCTGTTTTTTTTGGGAGAAAATTATGTCTGAATGATGACTCTCAGACTGATTGGCCTGAGGTACATGGTTAAATACATTAGGGAATACCAGGTAAAGACTTGGAAACAAAAAGAATCAGTTCCATCTTTAAAGACCCTAAGGCAAGCTAGGTGTAGTGGTGCATGCCTTTAATCCCAGCACTTGGGAGACAGGCAGGCAGATCTACAGAGTGAATTCCAGGATAGTCAGGACTACAGAGAGAAACCCTGTCTTCAAAAGCCAAAAAATAAACCCCAAGGTTAGGGGTGTGAGTGGAGGGACTGATGGAAGAGGGGATGGTATAGAAGAGATTTATAAAGTAGGCCTACCCTGGTAAGCCGTGTATGTTATACACAGCAGAGTAGATCAAAATTAGCAATGCATAAGGGGTGCTTAAGCCATCTAGAAGAAACAGAATTGACAGGGAAAAGCTTGGTTGTAGTGGGTCTCTGTGAAGGCCTCTGCAAACTCCATGGGCATCTCTGAAACTCAATGGCTCTTCCAGTTGCAGCTGTACAAGTTTCCCTTGCTTAAATAAATAAACCCCATCCATGCTCATGAAAGTAAGCTATCCAGGTCCTTTGCAGTCCAGCCTCAAGGCCTTTTCAGGGTTCAGACTGGATGCTACAGCAAGCGAAAGGAACTTTTTCCTTAGGGTATTAAAGAGCGAATGGATGAACTCTCACGCTGTGCTTTTCCAAACCAGTCTCTTTATTGTTCTGCCTCTATTCTAATACTCCTGTCCTACTTCTGATTCCTCTTAGCTTCTTCTAGCCTAAAAACTCTTCTTACAGGAACCTTGAAGTGATAAAAAATTACAAGAGCTACCTCTCATTGGTCAAAGCACATTCATAGGGTAAGTGATAAGGAGCTGAGCCATTGCCATGGCAGCACAAGATTCCAAGGTTTCAGGAGTAAGACCATGCATGATCAGATGTGTTGGGGGGAGCACAGTGCTCAGTGACAAACTTTGAGACATAGGTCTATTGTCAGCAGACTGACAAGCAAAGAATTGGCATGCTTTGTGCAGCAGCCTAGATTGGACATCTGTGACTCTAACCTTGTGCATAGCTGTAAAATTTTAAACTTATGATCTATTTACAAAAAGCCTTTAGTCTAGTTTGAACTTGCTCTGAGGTGAAAGTGAGCTAACTGTGTGCAGTTAGTCTGAGCAAAAGGAACAAAGCAGGCTTTTAAGAGTCTACAGTCTTCATGGGACAAATAGGTCTAGTTATGAAACATGTCCTAGTATATATTCTATATGTCAAAATCATATGGTTTAATGAAAAGTCATCTTCCTGACCACCTACAGATATACGTGCCCATAAGATTGAGATATAACCATGAGATTACATATACACATCATATGAGAATGCATACTAGAATACAGGTATTGGGGAGACACCAAGCTGCTTTAGCAAAAATGAGCAACAGTTTCCAGAGTTGATGGTCCTGCAGGCCTTGCCTGGACAGGATTAACCTCCAGCAGAGAGTCACTTCTCTGGTGGGTTGACATCTGAGTTATCAATTGCCATATGCTATATATTTCCACGGCCTCCGAAAGGAACCCTAATTAAACTCACTGGGGATTTAGATAAAATGCTGCAGTTCCCTGAGGGGTGACAGTGGGCAACGGGCCACAGGGGTGGCTGGGTTCCACTACCTGAGGCATCTGTGGGTCCCAGGTGGGTGGGAGGCAGCGGATGAGAGACCTTGGTGGGTTGGTAGGACAGCCAGTCCCACAAAGAGCCACAGCAGTGAGAGACAGAGACAGATAGGCACACCATGCAGAGAGAGGATTTGGGTATAGTTTATTCAGTAAAAGGGAAGGAAAGGAAAGGGGAAAGTGGGAGAGAGGGAGGGGGGGAGAAGAGGCTTCAGCCACCTCTTCCAAAGAGAGATTGGGGCAGAGAGAGAGAGAGAGAGAGAGAGAGAGAGAGAGAGAGAGAGAATGAGCCAGCATAGCCACTTGCCCTGGTGGAAGGGGAGAGTGGGTGGGGCTTGTCTCTTAAAGGGACAGGACAGATCATTATATTCCCATCTCTTTTTTATAATAAAAAGGCAGGAGGTTAGGCACAACAGGTTAAAGGAACTGGGACAGTGGATTGTCAAGACTGCTTCCTGCTTATTTGTGGGCATCATCTGGGGGAGAACCTGGGAAAGCTGGGTGCTGGTCAGATCCTGGGGTAGCTGGTCTCTTTGCTCCTGAATGGTGTTTGTGGTACAGAATGTCCAGTGTCTCTTAGACCTGTTTAAGGTATTGGCAGAACAGAGGACGAAGTTAGGTTTAGGAAAAAAAAATTAGGACCAGGGAATTGAGAGGGTTGTATCTGACCTGTTTAAGGTGGATCCTTCAATTTGGCTCCCTGGAACTCACAAGAAATTTTGGGGTTTGTGAAAACATAAGTTTTAAACAGCAGCATATTTATACCAGAATGACTGTGACAAATATTTTTGCATAATGAAAAGTATATTCAAGACAATAAAAGTCAGCGTGAGAGAGAATTTTGCTAACTTGTAGCTTATTGAAATTTGTTTGGTGAGGTTGTTCTTTTAAACTGACAAAACCTCTCAGCTATCAAACTGCATCAGAGATCTTTGAGAAGGATAAGATTTTACTTGAGTTATTGATTAAAAATTGACAGAGAATTTACTTGGTTGGCACCTAGAGCTACTCCTCAGGGTCCTCCATGGTTGTAGAGGGTCATATTTGCCTTCTGCCTTTTAGCGTACGGCCTGGCAGACTCCAGAAGATCTTGTGGGCTAAGAAATCTGTAGGGAGACAAGCCTACCTTGACCTGAGCAGCAAGGCTGTCAATTCCAGTGATTCTGCCCACTGTCTGGAGATCTTCAGTTTAGATAAAAGCAGTTTGCCCAGTAGTCAGCACTTGGCAGTTGAAGCGAATTGCAGATGGACGTTATTCTGTGCCCATTTGTCTTCTGTTTTCTTTGGAGGAAGTAGAGTGCTGCTGCTAGGAGCCAACCTGTCTCTTTTTGTTATGAAAAGTCTTTTGATAATTAAATATTTAAATGCCATATTCCCCAGATCTCTGAGCAGTTGAGGGCTGATTATTGGGTATAGATGAGTTATAACTACAGTAAAGAATCTGCCTGGAGATCTGAGTCCAAGCTAGACTGTAATAGCTCTCAACAGTGATATTTGTACTTGTGAAAGACAAAGAAGGAAAAAACTACAATAAAACTTAATGGTAGAACTGACAATAGTAGAGAATAGCTTAATATATTTTAAAGCAGGGTTGGATTAAATATATAGTATTTTTGTAAGAGACTTAAAAATACGTATCAATTTAAAACATGAGACTTATTGTTTTGTAGTCTGGAATGAGATACAATGAACAGACAATTATAACATTTTAACAGTAAAAATACATGCATTTAAGTCACATGTATACATACACACACACCACATTAAACAAGAATTGGGCAAAGTGGATGCTTTTGGTGGGCGCTACCAAAGACACGTCACTGCACAAAACACACATGTTACAG
>JAQHUG010000015.1:5495590-5520213 GCA_028555095.1 Dicrostonyx torquatus
ATACATTTAAAACAGAATTATATCCGTGTGGCCATACCATTCACAGATTCCTTCATACATGAAGTAGAGAGGAAAATTACTCAGCACTATGAGCTGTCCTGTCGCTGAGCTGCTGCGCCACAAGCCCCAGCGGGGAGCGAAGGTGGAAACTGTAAACAGCTGCCTTGTAGATCTGACTAATCTTGTTGGGACCAGCAGTAGCCATGGCAGGGATAGAATAGAAGGAATGGGAGCGAGAAGAAAGAGCATTTTCAGACAGGTGGGGAAGGGGCTACCCAGTGACAGAAAAAGCGGAGCCTGCAGGACCCCGGCAGAGCGTTTACAGGTGGGTGGCTGATAGTTTGAAGGTTTGTTTATATTCCATAGCTGAGAATGTGAAAACCCACGAAAACAGTGACACCATAAGGCCTATAGGAGAAAGCTTTCTTACAGACGGATGTTAATGAAGCTAATTAGCCTTGGTCTGGGCGACTTGGAAGCCAGAGAGGCTAGAGGCTGCTCCGAGAGGTCTCTCACAGTGGGGACCCCTTATGAGTGGTCAAAAAGAGAAGAAAAGAAAAGGAAAAGAGAAAGAAAAATCTGAGGGACCCTGGGCCCCAAAGCAAACACGCTGGTCAACATGTGCGAGGACTACCCTTGGTCGTTTTGTAGCTATGGGAAGCAATCAGAGATGAATGTCAGTGAAGGACTTAACCATAGCCATGAATGCTGCGACTGGGAGCTCAACTGTCAATTCCTCAGGTTTGGGAAAACTCAGCACCGAAGCTGCTGGTGTGCATAGGCGCTCAGGCAGATACCCGGTTCGGAGCCCAGGGTTCCACGTGTCCTCAGCTGGCCCACCCGTGGGTGGGAGGGAACATGGGGAGAGCCTCATTGAGTCACAGAGCACCAATGTAATGGTTTAGATAAAATGGCGCGGTTCTCCTAGTGGCAGCAGTGGGCAGCGAGTGGGAGACCATGGCGGGCCATGAGGGCAGCCGGTCCCACGAGGAGCCATCCTGAGACAGAGATGGATAGGCATGTAATGCACAGAGAGGGTTTGGGTATAGTTTATTCAGTAAAAAGGGAAGGAAAGGGAAGGGGAGAGAAGTAGAGAAGGAGAAAGAGAGAGAGAGAGAAACAGAGAGAAGGGGGAAGGGAAGAAAAGGCCTCGGGTACCTCTTCCAAAGAGAGACAGGGCAGAGAGTGCACAGGCTGGATGGAAGTGGAAGATCCACTTGCCCCAGGGGAAGGGGGAGTGGGCGGGGCTTGTCTCTTAAAGGGACGGGACAGACCATTACAGGGCCACATTATTTAAAAAAAAAAAAAAGAATAGAAGGAAGATTTTGGAAGAAGGGACTTGATGAGAGGGAAAGGGAAGAATAAGGACAATGCACAGAACTATGTTTAAAGATAACAAGTCCTCTAAGAGAGCGAGAAAGAGATAGGATTAAGGAAACACAATGAACCGCCAAGAACACGAAGGGCTTGTTTTAGGTTGGAAAGCATGAGTCCAGGCCCTCTACCAGGTTCCTAGAGATGCCCTGGTGCTAATACAGGTCCTTTCCGCTTTGGCACAACCACAGGCAGAAGAAGCCCTGCCTGTGATGCAGAGTGCACATGCCTGCCCTGCCCTTGGCAGCGGCCTATAGGACCAGGATGATCTGGGGTAGCAGCAGAGGAAGCAGACAGAATGCTCATTTGCTAAAAGGACAACACAAAGGACAGGGAAGCAAATAGTGTGGACTATTACCAAGAGGCATGGTTCATGGGTGAGGCAGGAGAGTTCTGTATTATAAGACACTCTGCTTTTTCTGAATTCTCATTAACCGTTACTACCCACCTGTTTACTGTTATTGCTTCCAGTGTGTGTGTGTGTGTGTGTGTGTGTGTGTGTGTGTGTGTGTGTGTGTGTAGAGGAATCTGCTTCCCTTCTAGGATTCCTGATGGAAGAATGCAATCAGGCCAGAAGCCACAGCTGCAGTAGGCACAGCTGCATACCGGGGTATGCTCTTCCAAAGTCTGTCATATCTCATTTTGATTCCTTTGGATGTAGCTGTGTCATAAGATAGTTCAAGTTTTAGTGATTTTTTAAAAAAGATTCTTCTTCTGGTTGCTACAGTGGCTACACTAATTCATACCCCTCCAACTGTATGTAAAGACTCCTCCCAGCATTTCTCTCAGGCTTTGTGGCCCCATATTTTGTCTTCTTGATAATGATCATTCTAATGGGGACAGGACGAAATTGTGATGTCGTTTGAAATTTGTTTCTTTGATGACTAAAGAGTCTGAACATTTTCCATACATTTATTAGCCTCTTGTATTTCTTCTTTTGAGAAGTGCTGCTTAGTCTATTTCCTAATCTATTGGTTGAATTACTAGTCCGTTGGATGTTAAAATTTTTAGGATTTTTAACAAAATCTAGGTACTAATCCTTTATTGGAGAAGTAGCTAGGCAGAATTTTCTCCCATTTGTAGGCTGTTTCTCCACTCTGTTGTTACCTTTGCTGAACTGAGTATTGATTTATTTGCCTTTGTGTAGATGGAGCCCAACATTCAGTGCATGTAACGCAGTGCCCAGTCACTGACTACACACTTCAGAAACTTTTCAATTTGATAGAACCTAGGGTGTCAAGCATCTCAAGAGGTAAAACCTAAGGTTTACCATAACATCAAAGGTAATAAATCAAGTAGGTGTCTTTTCTACTTTCACAAATTTTAAATTTAAATTAATTTTGAATTTAAAGAGTCACAAATATTAAATTTAAAGCTTAAGATAGGGTCTTTCTCTCTTAGAGAGTGGGTAACTGATAGACATAAACTATAAATACTACCTGTTTATATATATTCAACTGTCTCATCTCCAAGAATTTAAAACATATATATTACTTACCTCCTCTTTCTCTCTCCTTATTTATTTATTTACTTTTGAGGCAAAGTCTCCTGGAACCTAGGTGGATTCCAAACACCTTGAACTTCTAATCCATCTCCCTCTTCCTTCTTCCGAGTACTGAGATTATAGGCATGTGCCCCCAAAGTGAGTTCATGATGTTTTGGGGATCAAATCCAGAGTTTTGTGCATGCTGAGTAAGCACTCTGCCAGCTGAGCTATATTCCTAACCCTGGTTTGTTTAATATGAGAGAGAGAGAGAGAGAGAGAGAGAGAGAGAGAGAGAGAGAGAGAGAGAGAGAGAGAGAGAGAGAGAGATCAGCACAGAGACATCATGGGGTGAAAGGCAAATCCACCCACACTTCCGACTTTCTTCCTCTGTTACCCCAGGCTGTATGTGGCTGTTTTCCTGCCCTGTCACCCCAGAGCTGTTTGGGTTAATATTTTCTATCCACCTTAGTTCCTCCCTTCCATTCCTTCTGTGATTATTACAGAAAGGACGCTAACTCTGGGCTGTGGCTGAGGTGACTGTAATGGCAGTGGCTTTTAGTGGACTGTGTGTGGTGATACCTGAGTGACAGTTTTCATTGGTCACTGCCAAGGTTTTGTTTTCCTTTGTTTACCTTAGACAATAAAAACAAAGAAAAACACCTTACATAGTTTTCCTACATTTTTAGAACAGTCACCAGAGGGATGTATGTTTCTGGAGAGGAACAGGGAATAGATAATGGAACTTTTGTGGGTTGAGCCCAGAGGCTAGCATCCCAGCAGTGGGAGGGAGAAAGTGCACGACCCAAACCGGATTTCTGTGTGGCGACGGTAAAAGCAACTCAGACCATCTCTGATGACTTCAGGCCACCAGAGAGGCCAGGCCTGGGCACTGTGCACCTCCAATGGGGCGTGAAACACTGTCTCCAGGCTTTTGTTCAATATGCAGACCAGCGTGGGCAGGAAACTCACTGGAGACGATTCTGAATTAGAGACCCCGAAGTTATGAAAGGCCCGTCTGCTCACAGGCCAGAGCCGTTGCATCTCTTGAGTCGTCTAACCTCATTTCCAGATGCTTCAATGCTGGTGGGGGGGTGGGGGGGGATCAGATCTTATTAGGTATTGTTTTCAGAAGGAATAATCAAGGGGGAGACCCAGATAAAGCATTGCTTTATTGAATTCCCATTTTGGCCATTCATCGCTAGTGAAGCATGGGTAAAAATGCACAATACCCGCTATTCTGAAAAATCCACTCGAAGTGATAGAAGAAAGGAAGGTAGAGGTTGTTTGCTAAAAGCTGACAATAATATATCGGAAAGGAACTGGTCTCTCCAAGGAGCGGAACACACTACTGGGTGTTTCTGAGACCCGATTCACCACCTGGCCTCTGGGGCAGGAGAACACTAACCGGCCTCAGTGGAGTTCCTAGCTTTCCAGCTCTGCTTTCTGCTTTGCATGCGCCTAACTGTAACTTCCAAGTCCTTTTGATGAATGAGCCATCTGAAGACTGGAACTGATTCCACCTACTCAAGACCATATTGCTGGAAGTGGATTTATTATTAACTGTTGCTTAAATGTCAAGGTCCCTGTGAGTGCTGGGAGTCTCAGTGCGGTAGAGGAAACAGACTGCAATTGCCAAGGGGGTCTGGCTAAGCACTACTGGTAAATTGCCTAAAGAGATCTCAGAAAAGGAGATCTTCAATTTTGGTGTCGCTAGATGTATCTTTGGATTTTCTTTGCCACTGAAAAGCAATAGTGTACTGCTTTTGTATTCTTTTTTTTTTTAAACAAAATCAAAAACAATCTTTTCTTATTTTACATACCACTTCCAGTTTCCCCTACTTTTGTAATCTTGAGAGGAAGCTCCCACACTGTAATAATGTTGGGCCACACAAAACCTTCCCACGTCCAAAGTAAGCTACAGAAATGGGTTTGAATTTAGGACTTCTGATTCAGAAACATAACTTTACAGACTTTGTAAAAGAAAGCCATAGCAATAGGACATTTTGTTGAAAGTATGAAGGTGGAGTATGGGAATGACAACAACAACAAAAACCTCTGCATCCAGGCAGTTTTCAAGCTGAGAGCAGTATGCTAGAATTTCTGGGTTAGTGCTTCTTGTGCCTCTCCTCTACTGAAACGGTAAATTACTTTAACGATATAGTCAAGCTTGGAGAGACAAATTACTTACATTTGACATTTTTACCATTATAACACATTATAATGCTAAATTTTTAAAGCTTGAGTGATTATAAAACTAATTCCAATAAACCTTGAGAACTTCAGATGTCAGCGGAGAGGCTTATTTATTGGGGTGCAGTAACTTTTCAAGGTGAGGATATAGTCTTATTCCATGAAAGTTGATGGTTGATGGATATAATTTGAAAAGATAGATACATATCTTTTGTTTTAGTTATAAAGACACTAAAATCTGTGACCTAAGCCCCACCTCTGTCTCTCTCCTCAGACCTTGCTCCCTCAGAAAGCCCACCCAACAGAGGCCCCTCCCCTCAGAAAGCCCACCAAGAGTTAGCCCCTCCCCCAGGGCTGCTCAAGACCACATCTATAGACTAGTTAAGAACTCAGAACCAGTGCAAAACTTGTATCTTTTGATATAAAGTCTGTTATAGATTTTATTTTTGAAATGTTATTAATATATATGATTATGTATACTGGAGGAGATCACAAGGGAAGGGAGAGGGAAAGGGAGAGGGAGGGAGAGAATATGAGGAGGGATAGCTAAAGCTAAGGGCTATTTGAGGGGTTGTATGGAAACCTAATACAGTGTAGGCCTCTTAAAAATATATACATATATGAAGAAACAAACAGAATTACCAAATAACAGGGGACACAAAGCCCCAACTAGACATCTCTTGCCACCAAATGAAACCTCCAGTGCTGAGAATGAATTACATCGTATCAAGCTGTTGGCTAAAGGAGCCCCATGGAACCCCCAAACAACCCAGGCTACTGCTAAAACTGTTGATTGCTCTCCACAAACTGCTGGTAAGGCCCGAGTGCCAAAGACAGCATCTACATATCTTATTGAACATGGAGAAGTTGAGCTGGTGCCTGACTAGAGCATTGACTCCTACTGACCAATGTTCACGGTACTGGACGGTACCTTGCGCGCTACCAGAGGAGAAAAGTAAACCTCAAGCCAGCTACAAACTGCGTTCTACTATGGTGTCCTACCTATAAGATACATGAGCACAATAGTGGCACGGAAGTTGTGGGAGTAGCCAGCCATTGTGTGGTAGGATTTAAGGCCCACTCCATGAGATGGAGTGCATGCCCAACACTGCCTGGGTGGCCAAGAATCTGAGACTAGATAGGCCATAGACTAATTACTACTGTTCTTCTAAAGGAACGCAGCAATGACATGACTCCTAATGACATTCTGCCTTACTCAGAGATCAGTCTCTTGCTCAGCCATCATCAGGGAAGCTCTCTTCTGCAGTAGATTGGAACGAATAGACTCACAACTGGACAAGGTGGAGAGAGAGAGAGAAGGAAAAGTTATTTGTCTCCAGCGGACTCTGTGTTAGGGTTGCTATTGATATGATGAAACCGTAAAAACGCGCCAACCAGCGACACCACAAGGCCTACGGGGAGACGTCTCTTTCTCTATAGCAGTGTGTAAATTGGCGGCAAACACTGCAGGACCCATGGGAGAGCATCCTCTGCCCACAGCTGGAGTGCTACAGCCTGACTGGATCTGGTCGGGGTGACTCTGGAAGCCAGAGAGGCCAGAGGCCGCTCTGAGTGGCCTTTCACAGCTGGGGGTGGAGGGGGGAAGAAGAAAAAAGAAAAGAAAAAGAAAAAAAGAGAAAGAAGAATCTGAGGGACCTTGGGCTCCCAGTTGTGGGAGAACCGGTCCCGGGCCATCCAAGCACAATTTTAGTTAAGGGAAGCAATTCAGAGATAAATGTCAGCGAAGGGCTCAACCGTAGCCTTAAAGACCATGGTTGGGGGATTTATTTTGGTATTTCATGTATACATATAATGCATTTTTATCATCATTATCCCTGTTACCTTCTCCTGTTCTTCTACATTGATCCCTTTCCTCTTCCCAACTAGTCTACCCTTTACTGCCTCCCCCGACTTCTGTCGTTCTGATGACCTGGTGAGCTTCACTGGGGTTTCTTACAGGATTCTGGGTGAGTGGTTATTCATCAGAGCATAAGCAACATATTACTGAAGAAATTATATCCTCTCCCCAGAGACAGTTAACTGCCCATGGATACTTAGGAGGGGGATGGGCCTCTTGAACCCTCCCTTAGATCTAACATTGTCTTTCTATAGGTCTTAGGGAGGGTGGTTGTTCTCTTGTGTGGGCCTTGAGCTGTTAGTCACAACTGTATAAGATTAAGAATGCAATAATCATGTCAAGTCCTACTGACTATGTTTGACCTCATTCTACTTCCTTTAGTTTTTACATCCTTTCTGACCTATCTTCTATGATGTTCCCTGAACCTTGGAGGTGGTGACGTAGAAGCACTAGATATGGCTAAGTCCCTCATTATCGTTCAGATGGCTAAGGAGCTAAAGGCACTCAGCGTGCAAGACTGATAACCCAAGTTCAGACTTCTACAACCATGTAAAAGCCAGACATGGTGGTATGTGTCTGGAATCTGAGCATTCCTACAGTGAGATGGAAACTCAGTGGCCAGCTAGATTGGAACACACAGTGTTTTTCAGAAATAGCAAGAGTCCGGGCAGTGGTGACACAAGCCTTTAATCCCAGCACTTGAGAGGCAGAGACAGGCAGATCTCTGTGAGTTTGAGGCCAGCCTGGTCTACAAAAGCTAGTGCCAGGATAAGCTCCAAAGCTAATCCTGTCTCGAAAACAAAACAAAACAAAACAAAAAAAAAAAAAGGAAAGAAAGAAAGAAAGAAAAGAAAAAAGAAACAGCAAGAGAGACTGTCTCAAACAAGATGGAAGGCAAAGACTGTTTTCTGACACACATGCATGGTGGCATGTTTATACCCTCACACATGAACTTGCATATATACATATCATATGCATAAATGTATATATAAGTAAACAAATGAGTAAATAAGCATTTTTAAAAACCAATCCCTTATTCTCAGCACTTTGACCAGTTTTTAACCACTGTAGTTATTGCTGCCCACTGCAAAAAATGAGATTCTCTGACAAAAGACGATGGTACCAGCATCATCTTTTATATGGGTATAAACATAACCAGTTAGAAGGCAATTTAGTGGGTATATCAAGTCCATTTAGTGAAATGACAGCCATAGCTTCTCTGCTAGGGCCAATGACATCCCCAGAGAGGTCTACAGCACCAGATGTGGAGTGGGCTGCAATCTAACCAGAGAGCAGTCTTAGCCCCAGTATTGACTTGCCTTTATTGCACTAGTGGGCACATTTTTCCTGGCTAGTTAGTAGTGGAGTCCTCAGGGCTCACAGCCAAGAAAGACTCTTGGTGACAATTTTCCCCCAGAGGTCCTAGACCTCTTACATCTCTAAGCCCCTATTTATTTTTATATTTGTTATGCATGCATGTGTGTACACGTGTGTGCGCGCACACACACACACACACACACACACAGAATGGAGGCTAAAGGACAACCTTTTACCAGTCTTTCCTTCCACTTTGAGTCAGGGACTCTGTTGTTTTTCTGCTGGGTACCAGCTAGCCAGCCTGTGAACCCTCAGGGGTTCTCTTGTCTCTGCCTCCCACTTCCCCATAGGAACACTGTGATGACAGACACTCCTGTTGGCTTCTAGCTTTTCTGTAAGTTCTGGAGACTTTGTAGAGATCAGTGCTCAGGCAGATGGTGTGGAAAAAATACCCAATTCTGTATCCCAACCCTGGGAGAGGGCTGGGAGGGCCTCTCCCCTTTTCCTCTCTCTGTCTCTGTCTCTCTCTGCTCTTCCCCCTTCTCCCCTTCCCTTCCCTAACCTACTAAATAAATATCCAATTTCACTCTGCATGGTGTGTCTATCTGTCTCCATCTCTCACCTTCCATGTGGCTTCCTGCCTGGGACCCGGCTGCCTTTGTGGTCTGCTATGGTCTCAGGACCCGCTGCCCACTGCCGCTCAGGGACCTGCAGCATTTTACTTAAACCATTAGACTTGAACTTACGTTTTCATTCTTGTGCAACAAGTGCTTTTACCCTCAGAGCCATCTTCCTAACCTGCTTTTGAAATTATAAAATGAAATTCAAAACTTTGGGTACCACTTAAGCTTCTTAGATAAGAGACTTTATCCATATAACTTTTTGCTAGAGGGTCTTAGAACGATCTCTTTTATTTCTTTCTGGCTACATTCTTGTATTGTTATATTGTTTTTGAATGGCATGTCATGAAACATGCCAAGATTAGCCTTATTTCCATTCTTTCCTTGGCACCTTGATATGAGAAAATAAACTCATATCCTTATCTTAGTCAATTTCACAATATTAAATATATAAGGACACGACAATGCTATATTTCAGTTTAAATTACAAGCACTGCAGTCTGTAGGAGCCAGCCATGATAAGCTAAATATGAACAGATCACCCAAAGGAAGATCTTTACTCCAACCATTATCACCTGCCAGTGTAGGACTCAGCCATCGATAGGTTTAATAGAGGCCTGAGTCTCAGTAGTTTACCCTGAAGCAATACCTGAAGAACCACAAACTGAGATTACCTGTGCACCACTCAAGAACAGACCATTCAAAGGAAATGCCTAACATTCCAACCTCTGTAGATAGGATCACCTGCCAGCACACACTCACCAGGACACCCCTAGACAAATGTCAGCTAATCAGGGGCCCTGAACCTCAGAAACCCCTCACCCCCATCTTTACTACTATAAAAACCCAATTCTAACTGAGCTTGGGGCTCTCATTTATTCCAATGTTGGACATGAGGAAAGAATAAGTTTGCACACATGCATAAAATAAAGGCTCTTTGCTTTTACATATGGGACTCGGTCTCCTTGTTGGCTTTTGGGGGACTTCACGGATTTGGATATGGCACAGTCAGGATGGTATTTCATTAAATTCACTGGTGAAAGAAAAGGAGGCCGGTGTTTTAAAATCTGGGATTTTCCTACAGAACACAGCCATGGTGAAGGTCAAAGGAACACGGGAACTATTGCATTCCCAGCAGCTGCACAGATTTTCTTCTTATAATCCAGAGAAAATGGCTTTAAATGACAAGGCAGGAAGTCTAAGTGAAAAACCACAAGACTAGTGAAGGGGATATAATGGTGGTGTTGGGTGGAGGAGCCCCGAGGCAGCATGGCTGTGGGCCGTCAATTAAATCATCAGATGTCAGCTATCAGCTTTCCCCTGCAGTGTAAGGAGAGAGCCAGCTCCTCGGTTATGATTATGTTCCTTCCTTTCATTAAAACGTAAGGGGAACGTGTCCTGGAAAGCGCTATCAAAAGGCATCGCTCTCAAAAACACGGCTATTGTGTAATTCCCATTAATTTCCTGAAGCGATGTAAGTTATTCAACAATAAAGTGTTGAGAAAAAAAAAAAGAGAAAAGGAGTTAGGACATCCATGCTTAGGGATGGAGTTAGAGGTATTAGGCACTTCGATTCATAAAAGAAACTAATGATGGACCTGACTTTGATTACAGAAACACAGTTAAAACAAACCGTGTGGCGTTGTGGGACAACTGTAAATTTACTGAAAATGGTTGAACACTTGAAGTTAATGAACTTTACGGAACGTACATTATATTTCTGTGGAGGCCCAAAAATATGAGGCTCTTTCCACGTTGACCAAAGGTCAGAGAGTTGGAACTTTCCTCTAGTTCCTTCCAGGTTTTGTGCTTCTACCTCAGAGGTCTCACCTAGAGGCTGGTCAGAGAGTTCTGCTTTCTCAAGGTTATTATCAACAGGTGTGGCTAATAGCCAGACTTTGTATTCCAGGAATAGAGAAGTAGATTGTTCCTACCTCAAACAAGAGTCTAAGGCTCCAACTAAGTTCCAGTTCCCTTAAGGAGATAACTTGAGATTCCACCCAGGGAGTGGTTTGCCTACAGAATGTTTTAGTCTAGGCCACGAGCTGACTTGTTTTGTTCTAGCAACAGAATGTTTAGCTACAAATGTAGCCCTCGACTTTCAATTGGTCTGTGCATTTCCTTGTATCATGTTAATGCAGTCTTTTGTCTTACCCCTACCTTTTGGGGTCAGGGGTATTTTAAATAGTTGGAAATTAAATGTGGGCGAATTTTTAGTACTCACTGGAATTTCCTCCTGATACTAACCTTTATGTTTTTCTGGTTTATTATTTCATTTGTGTCTTCATATTCTTTACTATATTTCTAAATTCCCATGTCTCTACCTTGCCGAGAGGTATTTTTTGTTGAGGCTAGTCCCTGACATATTTCAATAAAGTTATTAAAATAATTGTTTGTGTGACTGGCTCAATAGCCCAGTAGCAGTGCTCTTGCCCAGCATCGAAAAGAACCTGGGTTTATGCCCTGGCTTATTAAATCCTCAGCAGCAAATACCCCTCCTCCTCTTAGTGTTGTTTGGTATATATATATGTACCAACACTAAGAAAAAAGAAAAAAAAAGATGAACAATTCATAGCCAGCCATGGTGGCTCACATCTCCAATTCCAACTCTTGTGGGCCAGAGACAGGAAGACTGTTGTGAATTCATGGCCAGACTGGGTTGCGTCTTGAGTTCCAGGTCAGTCTGGGATACAGAGAACCTGACTCGAAACAAAAACAAGAACACATAGCTCAACTTCTACCTGTGTAAATTTTGCAGCGCTGTGGAGAGACAGTGAAAATCAAGAGCAGCAAAGGCTGTTCTGGATGTTTGGAGAAATACAACTACCTCAATCTCATTCAGTACTCAGTGCACTGACAATTCCATCTGGGTGCTGAGGTACCTATGGGGGACCTCTTTTCATGGGAGAATGACTCAGATGGTCTTGGTTAACCTGAAAATAGTTATACCAGAAGTAAACACATAGTGTATTATCTAAAATGAGTACAGTTTGGAGCTCAAAATGTGGCGCTATTAATAATGATGCTGAAACAACAAACAAAAATAGATCACTCGCACAATCTCTCTAATTCCAAATGGTGTCTACCAATAAAGCAAATATTTGCTTACAACTCTTGGCTGTTTTTGAAGCAGGATTCGGAGCCAGAAGGTGCAGCTTCATGGCAGGGCACTGGCCTGGCATCCATGAGGCCTCAAGTTCTGATCTTGGCACTACAAAACCCCAGACCTGCGTGACTTCTTCAGTTTCAGAAACAGATGTCTCCCACCCCTTTTCAACCCTTCTTCATGCAACACAGATTTATTGAACTCCACACTAAGAAGCCAAGGGAGTGCCTGGCAGTGGTGGAGCATGCTTTAGTCCTGGCAGTCAGGAGACCGGGGGGGGGGGGCAGGTGGATCTCTGTGAGTTTGAGGCCAGCCTGGTGTACAGAGCTAGTTCCAGGACAGCTAGGGTTGTTACCCAAAGAAACCCTGTCTCAAAAACTACAAACAAAAACAAAACAAAAAACAAACTTTAAAAAACTTAAAAAATATCCAAGGGATAACAATAAAGACAGTGAGCATTGTAGGGGTCTCAAGGAACTCTGGATCTCATTTAAGAAACAGATGTTCTTGTATGATTACAGTTCCTGTCCTCAGTGGCAGTCCTAGCCCCGCCTTCTGTATGGTGTCACCCCCCCCCATTAAGTCTTGAAGTCAGAACAAGTTTCAGGGCTGGGGAAGCTGTTCCCAAGGAGGTGAAGGGCATCAGGACCCAGAGCTCTGCCTTGAGAATCATGCCGGAGGCAGCCTTGCTCCTGCCAGCCCGTGCTAGTTTGGAGGAGGTCCGGTAGGATACCAACAGGAAAACTGCCAGAGGCGCCCACTGACTTGTGAAATGGTGATGCCCACAGAACCAAGCAGTCCCTTGTGTGGCTGTACAATCCTACCCACCTGGAATTCCCTCTCCGGACTTGGGATGGTTCGCAAGCCCTTTACTCTTCCAATCCACATTGTAGACATGCGACAGTCAGAAAAACCTCATTCCCATCCCTGATTTACCCTCCAGCCTGCTCATCCTAGCGTGTTCGCTCTCCAGCATCCCGTCAGGCTCTCTCCACCTGGCTATCTTCACTATACCCCAACTGCCGCTTCTCGGCTGTTCCTCACCACCAAGCTCCATCCCCTCACCATCACTTACTTTGGTAAGTGCCTCTCTCCAAACTGTGTGGAGTTCCCTCCATCTTTGGCTGCCTCCCTGTAGGGGTCCCCAGAGCCTTTACCCACCTGGCCTTTGGAGTTCCTGTGTTCTGCTTTCTCTCCTCCTGGTCACTCTTATTTGGTTTCATCTTGTTTCTTTCTCCTTCCACAACTAACTTGAAGATATTGGAGGCCCCAGGCTGCTTCCTGGGCTCCCTTCTCTCTTCCACTCAGAAAAGAGAATCAGTGACATGTTTGTTAACAAGCGAATTATATGTTTCCACAGGTGATGTCATTCAGTCAATGGCTTTATGTGACATCTACACAAAAACTCAATAGTCCCTAGAGTTTATTTCTTATAATTTTTCCCTTTTTTGTTATACAAACAACACAAATTTAATTATAGAAATATATAAATGTCATAAAATACAGACAACCAAAGTCAGAGAGAGCAAACCAGACCCAAGTTCACCACCTAGAAATACCTAGAAATAATTACTGTGAGCATCTTGATTTTATACGTTACATACACACACACACACCCCTACACACACCTACACACACCTACACACACACACACACACATATATTTCTTCTATGTTATAGTGATGTGCCCTGTGCATCTCCTTTAGTACCGGCACTCCTCTGGCGCCATCTTTGATCATGTAGACTCTATTTTACAGTGACAATTGCTCGGTGACTTATGTGACCTGAAATATTTCCCCCTCATTCCCTTGTCTCACACTTGTTCTTCCCACCCCTTTCTGTTTAGGGGTGAAATGCAGGGCATGGCTCATAACCAGGTGGGCGCTCTATCACTGAGATGGGGCCCTAACCCAACCCAGCTCTTATTTGTTTGTTTGTTTGTTTGTGCTTTTGGTTTCTGAAGCAGATTCTCCTCTGTAGGCCAGACTGACCTGGAACTCACTATGCAGCCCAAGGTGTCCTCAAATGCTTCCTTCAGCTTGGATTTCAGACACCAACTACCACACTTGGCTCCTTTATTCTAAGTTTTTATTGTGTTTCCAAAGTTTGCTGCTACTACTAACACACACACATACACACAGAGAGAGACACACACACACACACACACACAGACACGCACACAGCAGTGCTGCACACACTTGGCAGCACTCCATAGACCATTGTGTGTTCTTTCCCCGGGAAGTTCCTAGATGGAACCCCTGAGCCAGGGGCACACACATCGGAGTGCCAATGCTAGAGGGTCCCTAGGTCCCCTGCATCGCCCTACAAACGACCAGTCGAACAAACGATGTTCCTTGCTCAGGCCTGAGGCTGACCAGCTGTCTTGAGTGCAGCCGAGGAGCGGGGCGGGACCCAAGGTCTTTGTCTGTTGGCCCAGAGCTTCCAGAGGGCACACGCCTGCCAGAAGGGTGTCGCGTCCGCCTGGCGCGAGGCGGCTGTGGCCCGTGTTGCACAAATGCGCAGCCCGCCCGGCTCAGCAGCCGCCAGCCTTTGTGATTGCCAGACACCAGATGGAGCGGAATTAGGGATGGCACCCGCAGGTCAGATGGCAGGTGTCCCTGCGGACCCGCTGCTGCTGCTACAGGCATTTTGGCGGGAAAAGAAAATTAAAAATGAATAAGGAAGTAAAAGAACTATTTTCTCTGTGACAGGCCCTTTGGACTAATGTCTTTTTGACTTTGTGTATGCTTGCGGGGGAGGAGTTGTGGCTCAGGACTGGCCCCTTCCCTTCTGAGATAAAAGCCATTTGCCTGTGCGATCTGGGCCAACAAATGCGGGGGGAGTTTCCATCTGGCCTTTGAGGGCAGAGACCAGGGCGATGTTTGCACTCCAGTGAGCACCTGCTGGTCCCACCGGCCATTGTTAAGACGCTGAATGCAGCAAGGGTTTCAGGGATGATGGATTATGGATTCACGCTGAGTCCTGGGCTGCCCCACAAACTCCGAGGGTGTGCGCATGCGTAGATAGGACTCTGGCGAAAAGGGAGACACACTGAGATCTGCATGCTTTTTCCAACTACATCTGGACCAGAGCTTTTGGCCAGAACAAGACTAGGCAGGAAGCAAGACATGGGCATCTCCAGTGTGAACTTCTGGTATGGCTGGAGAGGTGGATAGGGGCCAGTAGAACGCTGCTGTCTGTGACCATGTCCTCTGACTCTGGTAAATATGACTTACCTGGGCCTGGAGCTGAACACGGTTTAGACAGAATGAGCAATGCACCATTTGGATTTGAACAGGAATAGTCGGCTCTAGATCACACCTCCTTGGGGCAGAAGAAGCTCCTTTTCTTTTATGAACTCCATCCCGCTGATTTGTCCTCATCAGGTTTCCTCTTCAAAGCCCATTGCATATGCAAAGATGATCTGGTCCCTATAGCATGCCTCGCCTTCCCCCTCTGCTTCTTTTCTCTCTTCTTCCTCCATGCTGGTGATGTGTTTATTGTTACTGGAGAGTAACACCCAGTTCAAGGGGATATAGGCTTTGGTGCCAAGTCGCTCCTGGTGCATGAGACCAGGGAGAGAGCTGCAGCTGCTGTAAGAGAGAGGACTAGGAAACCAAGATGAGTGCCCAACAGTGGGTCCCTACTATGAAGCTAGCTAAGACAGACTGCCTACCAGGGGACCTGAAAAGCCACTTCTGGCGTATTTGTCCCCAGTGAGCCTGCTTGGCTCCTGCCTGCCCTACTGACTGTGCTTCTGAGACACTATCCCAGATAACACACTCAGGTGTCTATGGGTGTTTGGGCCACATCACTGGTCTTTTAAAATGGTAAAATCTGGGCATGGTGGCTCCCAGCACTTGGAAGACTCAGCTACCGGGGTCGCTGTGATCTTGAGGCGACCCTGGACCTCAGAGTAAGACTGCTTCAAAAATAGACAAACTAAAGAGTAAACTCTGTGTGGGATGAGACGCATCAATGTCACAGAGGTGTGTTGGGAGTTCGGAGAGCTGTCTTCTGCACACACTGGATCCCCCATTCATTGCTGCATCGTTGCTACGTGCTTTGACCGTGGATCAGCCCTTAGTCTGTCGGTACTTGCTCCTCCTCTTTGTTCCCATCCTCCATTTGAGGTACTTCTGTCTCTTTATCGGGGTCGGGCTAAAGCTGGAACAAGGCCTGTAAAGATCACAGTAGCATGGAATAAAGAGATGACCGTGATGATGGTGATCACGGTCTTCTCAGCACTTCCCAGAAGACTGGCTACTCTCCTCAGTCTTCCCTTCCTGAAATTGGCAGCCATTTTTTTAATCCCTCAGAATACTGATATCCTGAGGTTATCTGTCCCACTCATGTTTACTTCTCCAACTGTGAAAGACTCAGCAGTAGCCACTCACCACATGTAGCCATTCATCGCCTGAAATAAGGCTGCTCTGACTGGCGTGTTGTCTACATGCAGAAAGCATACTATATTAGATTACCAAGACTTAGTGAAAAAAAAGTAAAACAGCGTACATACATTTTGTATACATTAAGGTAAATTAAATCAATTTTTATCTTTCTTTTTAAAGAATGTGGTTTCTGAACAATTAAGCTTATGTATGTGAAATAGATCCTGCTACAAAAGTTAAAAAAAAAAAAACTTCCTGTTTAATGTCCAGCCTTCCTCCCCCCCCCCAGAAGGCTGGATGGGGATAGTGACAGGGTCAGTTGGGGGAGCAGTGGTGAGAGGACAGTGACAGAATACTCTTATCTGTCTTTGCCTTGTCCCTGAGAAGTCCAGTGTTTTCTGGGGGGACACAGTGAGACTCTGAGCTCAGGTGAGCCAAATGTTCTGAAATGGAAGCTTTGGCTCCGTGCCTGCTCTTTTCAGCACAGGTTATTAGAGAAGGCTCAGATCAAAAGGTGGATCTGGTGTGTGTTGTTCTTGTGAGCGATGAAGCAATTAGGCTCTCACTGCAGAGTCTAAGGTGGCCTCAGCCTCCCCATCATCCCATCTTAGCGTTCTGGGTGCTGCGGTTACAGGGTACACATACCACTATTCCTGACTCTGCCAACGATGTCTAATTTAAATGATTCGATAATTGAATCTAATTATCATCTTATTCAACCGGCATCTTGTCTTTTCTTTATTAATTGACATCAAAGCACAATGAGGCTTTTGGCAGGGGGAGCTCTGAGGCCGTGTGGAGAAGGTGTTCTTATTTCTCTTTCTGGGCAGAGATAAGGATGTCCCTCACCGGGAAGGACTTACCTCCCACATACAGTGATTCTCCATAGGAATTATGAGCAATGAGGGCTATCTCCTTACCTCCACTGGGAAGCGACCGGGAAGTGGCTCACTTCGGTCCCATCCAGGAAGTGATACACACTAGTCTCTTTGTACTTTGTTCTAGGCCCACTGAAATCTTTATTTAAAGCTCTAAATAGTTAATGATCTCATTTCATTTCTGTTTCTAGGGGTGAGAATAGGCACCCTGAACACTCCTTGAGAGTCAGGAAGGGGCCAGCACAGGTTGTCATAAGTGCCATGTGCTCTGGTAGTCTGTGTAAGTCCATATCCAGCTGCCCCACCATCCACAATGCGGCCAGAGTTGGCCACTCCTAGAAATGACCCCAGCCTTACAGGTATGGCTGACAAAGAAACTCCCACTTTCAAGGGTGGGAGGATGTCAGACATTCTCCTCCAGTTTCATATCTGATGTATATTTTCACAAAGGCAATATTGCAAGCTTGGCCTACTGCAATCAATAGGTCATTTGTGTTCTATGTTAAGCGAGCCAGCAGAAGAACTCACTGTACAGTTCTATCCAGACGCCAAGTTTGGTGACTGATACTGTACAGCGAACACATCACCTTCTGAGCTGTCTTCCCAGTTCCATAACCAGATCTCCTCAGCTCATCAGAGAAACTATTCACCTTCCCGCTGCTCAATTGGCCCGGGCATATCTGATGGGGATGGCAGAAGTCTTAAAGCCAGCACAGCTGTTTGTCAAAGATCCAGCAAAGCTGAGACCCATGGTGGCCACTATACCAGCTTTGCCTTTCATCTTCACCTGTTGCATACTTGGAGATTTTTAGTATTTGTACTATTTGGGAATATTGGATTGGTGGAAATTTTCTTTCTTTCTTTTTTTTTTTTGTTTTTTGAGACAGGGTTTCTCTGTAGCTTTGGAGCCTATCCTCGAACTAGCTCTTTTAGAGCAGGCTGGAAATTTTCTTATGAATCATTTATGTCTTCTTTTCCAGAAATGCTATTCTAAGCTTCCCCAGGACCGTCCTGAGCATACTATTCCCTCCACTTAAGGAGCTATCCTTATCTACTTGAAGGGCTTCCTTACACCTTAGAGGTTGTGACACACATAAAGAAACCGGAGGTCTCTTCAAGAACCTTAAACAGAGGCTAAAAGTGTAGGAAAGTGTCATTTTGTATTCTCTCATCTCTAGAACTCTAAAAGGGACCTATTTTTCTTAGCCAAATATGAATACCTCTTAGATGAGTTCCTTCCTCTCGTGTAAAATACCTTATTTTACCAACCCGTTTCAGAAAAGAACTGCTGACTTGATTGCAGAAATCTTATTTTTATTCCTTATTTGAATGGGAGATTTGGAAATTGACTTATGTAAATATTTCAATGCACCTGATACTATTTTGTGGAGTTTATTAAACTACTTTAAAAGATTAAAAAAAAAAAAAAAGAAACCGGAGGTCCCTTTAGAGGCTGTGAGGCATTTTTGAAACATCTATCCCTGTACTTACTCAGGAACAAGATAACCAAAACAAAGTAAACTTAAAAAGGTTAACAAGATTTGGTCGGCTAGAGGAGCTGGCCACAGATCAGATTGCAAGCCTCTTCCCACTCAGGCGATTACATGGCATATACAGCAACGACGTTAGACTAGCTGAAGCTACCTCTGTCCTACATGGAGACTTATACTGATGGGCAAAGAATGCTGCAGAAAGATGATAAAAGTATTCTATAAAGATATAAAATATAGACATTGTATTATGCAGAATTTGAATAATGACTGCAGAGGCTTCAGTCTGAGGATATTACTTGGGCACTCTGACCATTAAGAGTTAATAATACCCTGACTGGGACATGGCAGTATGCCCAGAAGGGCTTGAAGGTTGTTTTGGTCAAATGTCCTTGTAGTCACAGAAACTACTAGCTTGAGAATAGCTTGTCATGTGCCTCTAGATTCTTAAAAATTGAGTTACGGGGTTGAAGAGTAAAAGTGATAACTCTGGTTATCAATGATGTTGAAATGAGGGAAAATGATTAAAAATGATAACTCCGTTCTGTCATAGTTTATTAATGATGACTAAAGGATGAGCAAAAGGAAGTGAAATACATGCCCCAAAACAAAAATGATGTCATCTTCATCTAAGTTTTGGAACATCATGAATGTATCTCTACTTATCAAATTCTGTATAAATAAAGAAGCACTCTGGCTGCTAGTCAGTCAGGCTGCAAGATTCTCTCCACCATCATGGTCTGGCTCCCTCCTTCCCTCACTAATCCTTACATCCTCTGCTGGGACCTATCCACCGTCTGGGATGGCTCCCAGCACTCAATGTTTTGGTATAAATGCCCTTTTAAGTTTATTTTCGTGGTGCTGTACATAGAACTCAGGGCTTCAAACATGCTAGGTAAGTGCTCTACTCCTGAGTATCCCCAGCCCCACACACCATAAAGAATAAACTGTGGGGGCTGGACAGATGGCTCAGGGGTGAAGAGTGCTTGTAGCCCTTGCAGAGGACCCACGCTCAAGTCCCAACACCCTTATCAGGCATCCAGCACCTTCCTCTGGGTTCCACTTGTACCAGCACTCACAAGCATACATACTTAAAAGTGAAAATAAAAATAAGTTATTTTTAAAAATGTCCTAGACTAGTGGTTGTCACCCTGTTGGTCATGAACACTCTCCCGGGAGTCACATATCAGATATTTACATTACAATTCATGAAAGTATCAAAATTGCAGTTATGATGGATGGAGCAACAAAAATAATTTTATGGTTGGGGGGTCAACACAGCATGAGACACCGTATTAAAGGGTCGCTGCGTTAGGAAGGTTCAGAACCTCTGCTCTAGACTCTGCCACTTCCAATATTCACCATCCAGTCAACACTTAACCACTCTGCTTCCTTCATGAAGCCTGCCAGGGTCTCCTGAGCTAGGACTCTGGTATCTGAGCATCTTCCCGCTTCGCTTTGCATTTCCCTTTTGCTGTTGCTCTCTTTCTCTCTGTTCTTACAATGATATCTGCATGCACGCGATGATGTCATTAGGTGCTTTGAGTATTAGCTCATGCAGTGGATTTAGCTGCTATCTAGTTATTGCTCGGTGGACAATGTGCACTGGAGTTGACACCTGACTCTGTATTCCAGTGCTGATGTGGCCAGGCAGCAGGGCAGCTGCCCGACAGGTGAAGCAGAGATCTGAACTCGCATGCCTCCTGACCACCTCAAAGCACCAGGAGGCGTTTCCCAGCACCGAGTCTGCTGGTGGGCTGCCAACCCGATCTGCTTCCCAGCGAGGGCCAATTTTTCTCTTCTCGTTTCTTCTTTGCACCACACACCTGCATCCACCTTAGGGGAGTAATATGTGAATTAGAAATACAAGATGCAACGGAGGGAAAGAACTACTAATTTTGAAAGATTATATGGTGGTTAGACTAATCTTACCATAAGAGCCCTTTGGTTTTGATCAGTTTCTGCTTATTTATTTTCTTAAGGACTACATTGAAAATGATCTCTAGTATCTCACAAGCTTGATCCCAGCATCCCTCCAGCTTGAGTGTGAAGCACACCACCAGAGGTGTCTTAGGAAAATGCAGATCCCAGTGCGGTAGCTCTGGGCAGACACTGGAATTCTGCATTTCGAACAGGCTCTGGTTCCCCAGACTGTAACTCAAGAAGCAAAGACTTTAGGCAGTTTTTAAATTGTATGTGGTAACTACATTTACCAAATCATTTTTCTCATTTTAAGTTTCTATAATATCTTGTCTATGCTGTTGTGAAGGCCTGTGTTCCTGATTTCATATTGTTGGAGCTATGCCACACTCTAGAAACACTCTTGAAATGAAAGCCATTTCTTCTTGTTTTCTCTGTATTTCTATAACTTTTAGGTTGCTAAAACCTAAGAGGTCTTGACAAGTGCCTGTCCTCTGAGTGAAGTATAGGCAAAACAAAACTACAAGATATTCCTCCAGAGAAGCCCTGCCCAGCAAAGGAGACCTCCCTCCTCAGGAACTGACCTCCTGTCTAGGAGGTAGCCATTTTTTTAAAAAAATAATTTAACTTTATTTTATATGTACTGGTGTGAAATCCTCTGAGATTGGTGTAAGATCCCCTGAGACTGGAGTTACAGACTGTTGTGAGATGTCACGTGGGTGCTGGGAATTGAACCCCAGGTCCTCTGGAAGAGCAGCCAGTGCTCTTAATCATTTCTCCAGCCTAGAGAGAGGCATCTTTATGAGCAATTTGATTGGACCAAATGTCATTTTGGATGCTGTGTGTTTCTAGCCACACTTTGGAATGTGTCACCAGATATGATAATGCCATTTAGTATATGGTGGCCCCTCTACAAAGAGTTCTCAGCTCCTGTAAGTTTCTTACTGTAATCTTTATAATTACTCAAGGATAATTGGGGACCAATGAAATACCCAGATTCAGTTTCACTTTCCTGTTTCTTCATTCTTGGTCCTTTTTAGTTACTTTTCAACATCTTGACACCACCTATCACATTGCTCATGATAGATGCAACCTGCTGGTAGTCATTTAGAGTTCCCTCTGTAGGGGGATATGCTCAGTGCACTCCGCCCTTCATATGGGCTTCCCAGGACTCCCACTGCCAACCAGAGTAAAACACAAGGCTTAGCATAGCTCTCTCAGCCTTACCGGCAATGTTTCCACTGAATACTTTTCTTGCTTTTCCAGAGAAAACTGACTTATTTTAGCCAACAAATGCTCTTATTCTATTAGATGCTCATTCCCCTGAGCGCGTTTTCAGGCCCCGGTGGTTTCATGTCACTCTTTGTTTTGTCTAAAACTCTTTCTGTTGTGTTACCAAGCAACCTCTTTCTCCTGGCACTTCACCATCCCAGCTTCCCCTGGGCAAGTGAGCAAGTCGGTCCTCCTCCTGGCCCTGCCTCAGCCCCTCCTGTGTCCCTCACCATGCTGTCACCAAAGCCTCATCTCTGCCCCCTCTGCCTTTTCCCTGTGTCCTCAGCACCCAGTGGGTGTTCAGTGCACAGAGGATGAAGTCACCAGGGAGGCATTCCAGCTGACAACTTTATTCTTGTCAATATTTTCCCCTCTTCTTCTGAAGACCCAGAAAGAATTCACACCCATTTGACATCCATTGTCATCAACTTCCTGCTGACTTCCCTAGCTTTTTGTGATAGTCTAGCTTCTTTCTTTCTTTTCTTTCCTTCTTTCTTTCCTCCTTCCTTCCTTCCTTCCTTCCTTCCTTCCTTTCTTTTTAAGACAAGGTTTCTCTGTAGCTTTGGAGTCTGTCCTGGAACTAGCTCTTGTAGACCAAGCTGGCCTCAAATTCACAGAGATCTGCCTACCTCTGGGATTAAAGGTGTGTACCACCACCGTCCCGCCTCTAGCTTCTTTCTGTGATAAAGCACTCAAGCAGAAGTAACTCAAGGGAGAAACGGTTTGCTCTGGCTCACAGCTCAAGGTCCAGTCCATCTGGTGGGGCAGTCAAAGCAGCAGAGGCTTGAAGCAGCTGGACACAGTCCACCCACAGGCAAGAAACACCAATTTCTGCTAGTGTTCAGCTGGATTTCTCCATTTTATACAGTCTAGGAGCCTCTGCCCAGGGAATAGTCACCTCCATAGTCTAGGTGGGTCTTGCCACATCAACTAATGTCATCAAGATAATTCCTCACAGACAGGGGAGGGGTGATTCTAAGTTCAAGTTGATAGCTAACACTAACCATCAACATACTTTACAATTTCTTGGTGCACGAGTGTTATACATAGTCTGGGTACACACTGGAGCCATCAGCTAAAAACTGAAGTTCTGGAGGTCCAAGGCCTGCTGTTGTGTTCTGACTGTGTGTGTCTTCTTAGTAGGGGTGGCAGGTTGCCAAGGGTGCTTGAGTCACCCATTCTTGAACTAAGATTTTAGACTCAGTGGAATCCCCCTTTCTTCCGTTCTTGCCACAATGACATGACTCAAGTGGAGGGCACAGTCAGTTGGGAGGTCACTTACTCTGAAGGTAGGACATGGAGGGCTGGGCAGGATTTCTAAACCACAAGTAGCCAAACTATTTCCTTCCTCAAAGGGGTTATTATCGGTCATGCTCATGTAGCCAACAGGGGAAAGCATTTTCAAAAGGTTTCTGGTTTTTGCTCTCCCCATTAGACCTAAACTCAAGTGATTCCACACTTGCTTGCTTATGTTTCAGAGATGCTGCAGATGTTAGCAATCCAGGCTCAGAGCAAATGCAAACACACTACGTCTCTTTGACCTTGAGCAGGGGGTTGAGCCTCTCTGAGCCTCCAGTTTCTCACCTGAAATATACCTGCTGGGAGGAGTCTGCGATGATGACAGCCACTCTTCGCAGCCTGATCTGCCAGGCTCTGCATCTTTTCGTGCGTCTTTTTTCCCCCTCTAAAGTCACCTCTCCCTGCAGTCCTACTCAGGCAGAGACTAATTCAAATAGTTCTGGAAACAGATTGGGTGTAAGTGGCAAGGAAATAGTCAGTGATGTATGGAATATTTATTAAGGGTCCCGTTTAGGATTCTATTTTCTCTGCAGGAAAGTTGAGGCTATGGGAACATACAGGGAAAGGGAAATAGAAGTGGACAAACCCACTAAGGATCTAGGGTCAGTTGGCCCACTAATATCTGGATCTCCTTTTAAAATGTTGTTCCAAGCCTGTCATAATCTCTGGGTGAGAAGCCTAGGGCCTCTGGACAAACACAGCGTGTGATTCTCGGTGAAGATTAAGAATTTAAGGTGACTCGGATGCTTTTCATAAAAGTTACTGTCAGAAAGCTTTTCCTGGGTGGACAACCTCCTTGCTGTGCCCTCCCGTCCTGAGACCCCAGACCCAGGGACCAGGAAGACTGGGGGTATCTAGGGTAAGCTGCCATTACTGCTTCAGCACCATAGTCAATCAGTCACTACTTCCAGTCAGAGCAATCAGGGAGTTGATAGAGTTAATTCGGAAATTCGGGTAGTTTCTAGGGCAAGCAAAATGAGGGAACTGAATCTATTGTGGTGGAAGGCATCTAATCCTGGGAAATTGGTCTGGGAAACACATCAGATGCGAGGGTGGGCTGAGCACATCTAGGCGAGCGTCCCTCTCCCTTGATGGCTTCAGACATTTTCCCACTTGGACCTGCTTTTGCCTCCTCTCCAGATGAAGTGGACCAGCTCCTCTTTCGGGACTCCCTGATTTTTGTCATCATTGCTTTGCACATGTTTTTTTTTTTTTTTTTTTTTATAATGGGTTTCATCATGACACTTTTCTTTTTTTAATATTTTTATTGTTTATTTAACTTTATTTTTTATGTGCATTGGTGTGAAGGTGTCAAATCCCTTTCAGACAGTTGTGAGCTGCCATGTGGGTGCTGGGAATTGAACCCGGGTCCTCTGGAAGAGCAGTCAATGCTCTTAACCGCTGAGCCATCTCTCCAGCCCT
>JAQHUG010000015.1:5520873-5547983 GCA_028555095.1 Dicrostonyx torquatus
CAAAAACAGAGACAAGGCTATAAAATTCAACAGCAGCAACAGGTGAACTAGTCCCTAAACAAACAAAGGGACACACAAAGAAAGAAAAAGTCCTAGCTGCTGCCAGGGTCTTCAGAGGAAGGAGGAGGCATGTGGGCCTATTCTGAGATGCCAATCAATGGTGGGGTATGTCTTCATGCCAAACCAATGGAAAGTGCATTACTAGAAGGGAGCCCAAAGTAAGTCAGAGCCTTAGCTAATAGGATGTCCATCAATTGTAACAGAGGGAAGGGAGGTTTGTGCTGGATGATAATTGCTTGAGCTTCAACAAGACACTGATGAAGTTCTGGTTCCTGGATTTGCTTGAGAAGTTGACACTGTTGGTGATATTTCTGGCATCCTATTGAAGGTAGTTAAAGTAGACAGGGAGGCTCTTTTTAGTGGAAGGACCAAGATCATACATTTTGATGGACAGAAACAGAGTAATAATAATTTTTGGTGGCCTCCATAAAAGACACATACAAAGAAGGACTAATACAGAGCAATGGAGAGGCAGGTCCCCTCCCCAAGTGGTAGTGGCTGAGGATGGAACCAACACCAAGGCACATGTAGGGTTTGGTGACACCAGTAGCCAGCAACCAGTGTACTCATGCAATGACATCACCTCTCAAACATCTTTGGAACGTTCCCTTTCCTGATCACCCTTTGGCCCTTTAGTCTGCAGGACAATTTGTTTCTTGTGATTTTTAATACCAAATGCTCTGAGTTCCTGGGAGCTGGTTGTACACAGACATTTACCAGTGGAAGCCACAAACCTTATTTCCACTGTCTGCATTGTGATTCAACCGGTTTATGCACAGCTGGGAAATAACTGCTAACATGGCACCTTGATTTGTTTCTGTCGTTTTGTTTTTCAGGGTAAATTAAGCACAATCCAGGAACTGAAGACACCAGACTGTACTATGGAGGATGACAGCCCTGGTCACATGATGTGGGATGCTTAACATTTTGTAATAGACTACATACAATATAATAGACTACATACAATGTAATAGACTTCATACAATATACTTATTGTTAGTTTGTAATAAACTGCATACAATGTAATAGACTACATACAATGTACTTATAGTTTGTGGTTCTTTGTGTAGCTCTCCTTTTCTTGTCCTCCCTTTCCACTCCATTAAATAAATAATCTCCACAAAGTCAGGCATCTTTATTTGTGAAAGTGTCAGCACATAGTAGGAATTCAGTCAATATTTGCTATATTAATGAAGGAAGAGAAGAACTTTTAACTTGAAGAACATTGACTGTGGCAAGGAAGGGATCAAAGGCACATGGGAGCTGTAGTGTTTCCATTCCCAGTATCATGCCACCTTGTCTCTTCTTCAGTATTTCTCTTTATTGAATTCCATTTTTACATCTTGCATTGACTTTCTTATTTCCATCAACAGCCTGTCTGTCTGTGTTCTTTATTCCGTCAACAGCCTGTCTGTGTTCCCTTGGAATTCATTGTTTGTTTTTTCCTCTTTCATTTTTTGGGCAGTTTTGTCATCATTGTTTTGAATTTTTGGAACTTCTCATTTCCATGGAGACCATTACTGTGGGATTGGTAGTTTTGAGGGGAGATCTGTTATCTTGTTTTTTTTTCTTTTTTTTAATGTTACTTGTGCTGGGACTTATATATATCAGAAGTCAGCTCATTGGTTTAATGTTTTGTGTTCACAGTGTTTGGGATGGATAGGCTGCTATAGGGTTGATGTGTTATTTCCTGTGAAACTGATATTTGGGGTCCTACACTCACTTAGCCCTGTAATAACAGTTACAACACTTACTATTCATGGTAGACCTACCATGACAATAGAGCAATAGCCAGCTCTACAACAGCCACCCCTCAGACACTATCACATGAGGGAGTAAAGGAATGTTGACAGCACTGTGTACACTAACAATGTATTATTGCCGTCATTGTAGGTAAGGATGGAAAAAGAGACTGTTGATTAGTACTGGAATGACAGAAAGTAGAAGAAGGATGGATAACTAGGAGAGTGAAGCCTAGTATCAAAAAAGGTGGGGAGGGGGTCAGGGATTTGGGCTAAAAGACTGGAGACAGAAGAGCAAAGACATACAACCAGATAACATAGAATGCTCGTCTTGGGAGACTGAGGCACAGAACCCTGCAAACCAAGGCAGACTGTGTTCTTCAGGACAGGGAAAGGCAAATGGAAAGAATAAGGAGAGAAGGGAAACAAAGAAAAAGCCAAAGCAATATATGGCAAGAATAGCGCAGATGAGACAAGATGTAGGGGAGAGAGAGGCAGAGGCAGAGAATGTGAAAACTATCTGCTCTTAATTTTGGCTCTGGTCTGGATGTAATGGCATTTCATTTGTACTTTAGCAAATAAGACTTGCCTGAATATCAGAGAGTAAAACAGCCCCACTGGTCTGCCATGCAGACCAGACAGTGGTAACATACACCTTTAATCCCAGTAGACACACTAGTTGCCATAGAAACCAGGCAGTGCATGCCTATAATCCCAGCCCTAGAGAGGAATATAAGACAGGAGAAGACAGCTCACAGACGTTCCTGGAGACAAGGTCACCATTTTGGACTGAGGTTGAGGCAAGAACAAGTGACTAGCTGTTTTGCTTTTCGGATCTTCAGGTTGAACCCCAATATCAATCTCTGAGATGAATACCTCACTGATAAAAGGTACCAAGCCACGTGTCTAACACAGACAAAAATTATGGGCTAATTTAAGTTGTAAGAGCTAGTTAATAATAAGCCTGAGCTAACAGGCCAAACAGTTTAAGATTATTATAAGTCTCTATGTGTTTCTTTGGGACCAAATGGCTGTGGGACTGGGTGGGATAGAAACTCCATTTACATCTCGACTCTCTCATATTTCTTCCCTACTGCTGGGAAGTTCTCTGTCTCTCTCTCGCCTCTCCTCTCTGTATTTGTGTGTGCTGGAATTATAGGTGTATGCCACCATGCCCGGATTTATGAAGTGCTATGAATTGAACTCAGGGCTTTGTCTATGACAGGAAAGGACTCTATTAACCAAGCTATGTCCCCATCTCAGTCAAGTGGGTACTTGTAAAGCAAGGACTGAATCCCCACTTTTGAGTGACAGTTACATATGGGACCAGGAAGAGAGCTGGGGGCTAGAAAAGCAAGGACCAAGGAGAAAAAGAGAACCCAGGATTGCTAGAGAGAAGAGTGGAGAGAAAGGGAAGTGACCATTTGCTATTCTTTCACAGGTTTCAATTGCCTTGATGCTTCCCAGAAGAGAAGCTGAGACTGGGCAGTTGCAATGGAGGTGTCGCCTCACTGAGACTTAATTAATTGACTTGTAACAGACTGCAAATCATCCAGCAATTCAGTCTTCCTCAAACCACCTTCTTCCTCCAACACATCTCCTTTGTGAGACAAATTATTATTTTCTGCTCCTAAAGAAAGGGATGTGTAAGTGTGAATCAGTGAAGGTGGGTTGTGTTCTGTTGTTGGTTGACTCAATTGTTCTCAGTCACTGCTTTCCTTATAACGGAATGGAGATGCTAAAATTGCTTTCATTTCCTAGAGTGAAAGTATAGGACTGCTCGGAGTCGTCCCTGATGGGGCAGCTTGCACTCTCTGGCATCCTGTCTGGATTAACATTTGCAAAGAAGACATTCTTATTGCTGCTCTGGTGGGAATCACGGGATGTACATGGTGGGCACTGTTTTCAGCTACTGTCCTGGTGAGCAGGATATGACATCAGCGTGGTGGCTGCAGTTCCCGCTTCAATTCCTCGTCCATCTGAAAATGTAGCTGGGAGGACCTGTCACCTCCCTTGTTAGGGGCAGCATGAGAGCCTTTGCTGATGAGGCCAGGTGCTTTGAGACAGGAGCAGTGGACAGCTGACTTCTGGCTGCGGCTAGTCAGTGGCTGCTGCTGTTCTTGTTGGTTGATGCTGGTGACTTGGTGCACCAGCTAGTTGACTGTGACTGTGTTTTGGGCTCTGTGATGTCAACTGCTCAAAGTGCAAGGCTGCCAGTCAATGGGCCAATGCACACTGTGGGAAAGTAGAGGCTAGAAATACTTGCAGGTTCTTAGCACCTTTCACTGGAGTCCTTTCTAATTGGTTACCTTCGGGATGCCCTTTTGTCCTTGTCCTTTCTTTTCTTGGCAAAGCTGTACTCAAAGTTCAAACTTAACAGGGGTAAAGCTGTAAAATTCTAACCTTGTATAAGCTACTAACTTACAAACTGTTCATTTAGTCAGTAATAAGCCTTATTTAGTTTTCTGTATGTGCTTTCACAGTTAAGCCTAAAATCAGGTATACTCAATAGATGGTCCTCAAACCCTTCAGTGTTGCAATGAGGGGGAGCTGTGTCCCCGCGGAGGAACGGGCTATGTTCCTGGTGCCTGGTTCCCAGCCGCGGGCCTGCTTTTGGCCCTGGCTAGCTTATACCCTGGCTAGCTTATACCCTGGCTAGCTTATACCCTGGCTAGCTTATACACAAACTGGATTCATTTAAACTCTGTCTGGCCCATTAGTACTAACCTCTTATTGCTTAACTCTTACATATTGATCTAACCCATTTCTGATAATACGTATCGTCACTTGACTGTGGCTTACCGGCATGATTCTAATCAGCATCCATCTTGGGTAGGAGCAGCATGGCATCTGCCACACTTCCCTTCTTCCCAGCATTCCGACCTGTCTACTCCGCCCACCTAAGGGTTGCTCTTATCAAAAGGTGAAGGCAGTCTCTTTATTTAACCAATGAAAGCAACAGAAATACAGAAGCATCTCCTACACCACTTCAGAGATCTGCTGAATATGACATTTAAGACCTGCCCCTTCCTAATGGGAACCCAGTGGTCTCCAAGGAAGATAGATGGGGCACACCCACTCCACCTGAATTGTGGTAACACTAACCACGGAGCAAAACTGCCCCATGTCTTGTCTGCCCCGGGGCTCTGCTCAAACTGGACATTTTTGGGTTGATTGCTTTACTTTGCCTGGTCAGTGTAAGGTCAGTTTTCACAAGTTCCTCTACAGGAAAAACCTCAGTCGAGTCTGGCAGCTAAAGTCCATGTTGCTCTTTGTGACAGCTGAAGATTAAGTGCTATCCTGTATAATGACCAAAGATCGACCATTTCTGCCTCCAGTGAACTACAGGAGCCCAGGGTACCCCACCTAGGTAATGGGTCTCTGTCATTTTAATCGATACATAGACCATTTAGATTACGCTTCCAGCTATCATTTATCCTTCTCAGATCTCCGAGGGTACTGACTGACTGTAGCTTTAACAGCAGTAAGCACCCAGCTCCTTCTTCAGGCCCTACACTGTCAGCTCTTTTCATGTGTAAAAGTCAGGCCTCACTGGAGAGCTGCTAGCCCTCCAACCCAGATAGAGCTTGCTACCTGACTCTAAAAATAAGAAACTCACAAAACAGGCTTCAAAGTAATTCTTTATTATTCCTTTATTTAGAGGAACTTGCTTTACAATGGCTGCTGTCAGGAATCAACCACCTGTGTCTCATGGTAAATAAGTGAATTAAAAAAAATTAAAGTTTGTGTAAGTTCTGAGGGACTAAAAAATGTTCTAAGGTACACAAACACAAATTATAAAGGTCTAAGGAAGTGATTTAAGGTACATAAAAAATGTTCCTAATTTCTTTCCCTTTCTATGCTATTGTTATATTAAGACATCAAAAGTTCAGTTTTAACATTGATCAGTGGAATAGATAAGCTATCAATCTAGCTCTGGTAAAGTAGTACTAAAGTTAGCATAGTCACAAATGCAAGATTTGAAGTTTCCTTTGGTTATCTTCCAAGCACAGACTTAAAAATTGCTTCTCATTGTGCTAAAAAACATCTGTTCAATCTCTATATACCCAGTCTTCTGAATGGAGGAAAGAGTGTTTGTGTTTTTAACCCCAAGTCATTTTTGAATCCTGTCTTTGTTAGGGTTTTTATTGCTGTGAAGAGACACCATGACCATGACAACTCTAATAAAAAAACATTTAATTGGGGTAGCTTATAGTTTCAGAGGTTTAGTGATGTGAGATTTCCCTCTGTATGCTGTGATTACCACTGATAAATAAAGGAACTGCTTTGGGCCTATAGCAGAGCTATAGGGGAACAGAGCTAGGTGGGGAAAACTAAGCTGAACACTGGAGAAAGAAGGGCGGAGTCAAGGAGAAGCCATGTAACCCCCACTGGAGACAGATGCCAGAACTTAACCTGGTAAGCCACAGCCACGTGGCGACACACAGATGAATAGAAATGTGTTAAATTAATATGTAAGAGTTAGCTACTAAGAAGCTAGAGCTAATGGGCCAAGCAGTGATTTAATTAATATGGTTTCTGTGCGATTATTTTGGTTCTGGGTGGCCAGGACGAACAAGCGGCCTCTCCCTCCAACAGTTTATTCCATTATTATCATGGTGGGACATGGTGCCATGCAGGCAAACATGGTGCTGGAGAAAGAACTGAGAGTTCTACATCTTGATCCATAGGCAGCAGAAGGTGTCTATCTCCACACTGGGCATAGCTTGAGCATAGGTGACCTCAAAGCTTGTCCCCACAGTGACACACTTCCTTCAACAAGGCCACACCTCCTAGAGTGCCCCTTCCTTAGGAGAACTGGTCCCAATGATGGGTGTGGGAGAGCTGGCCCCAACCCTTGATGGCACTGGGAGAACTGGCCCCTCCCCTCCTATGCTACAGAACTGGCCCCACCTCTCACCATGTGCAGAGGGGGCATGTGCTCGCCTGCAGGGGGCAGTCACAGTGGAGGCCTGGCCTGAGCGGCTCAGCTGCCACCAAGGCCCACCTCCAGAGCTTTGAGATGGCCCACCCCAACATCTACCCCATCTATAACCTGCTGGAGCTTGTGAAGGGCCCGAGCCTGTGAAACCAGAGCTGCAGGATCTCCATGACTCTGGGCAACAGCAAGATGGAGTCCTAGGGAAGTTTTAGTGAGGGCATTGTATTGATGGTGTACCAGAAGCCAGAGGCCTTGAACCAGATAACTCATTGCAATGAACATTTGCAAGTAAAGTTGTTTGAGCAAAAGAGTCTGTTGTGTGACACACATCAGCTCCCAAGGCCACTACAACAAGTGAGTGTGTGATAGAGAGGTAGGAAAGACAGGAGAGGGGTGTGTGTGTGTGTGTGTGTGTGTGTGTGTGTGTGTGTGTGTGATTTATTTATTTATTTATTTCATTAGTGTATTTTATTTGGGGGAGGCTATAAGTGTGGAGGGCAGACATGGAATGATGGGAAATGAGGAGGATTAGGGCACAAGATGTGAAGTTCCCAAAGAATCAATAAAAGAATTATGTTGATTAATAAAAAAAACCTTGTAAGCGTCAAGGAATTGACTTGGGCCCGCTTCTCACAGGTCAAAGAGACTCCAGATGAGTCCTGCCCTCAACAGCCTAAGTTTCCCTACCTACTGCCTTTAACTCTTTAACTACTTGCTTTCTCGAGTCTATCTGTCCCAGCCGATTTCAAATCAAGGGCAGATTGCTGCAGCAACCAGTCAGCTGCAGGTGTTCCCTCAGAATCTGCCTCGGGGACAGCTTCAAAGAGCCCCAGGGGGTCCAGCCCCACAAACTGCTCCAGCTGCTGCCTGTGCATCCCTAGCCTCAGAAGGCCAGGTAGAGCCTGGGCAGCCAGTGAAACAGCCTGCTCTTCCTGAACGTGGCCAGCATTCCAGCTTCCTTTGGGTGCCCGCAACAACAGTGCCCCAATGTCAGCAGGAAGTGGTCATGGACGAGTATACATCACCCCTTATCATTTATTTATTATTTACAAAAAGGCTGGAATGTTAGGTTTCAAACCTGGGGCTGCTGGCTGAGGTTTCTATTTAACGTATCAAAGTGGATTTAGATTCCAGGTTCTCCCTCTTTCCTAAGCCCCTACCTGTTACATGGTCCTGGCTGGCATACCCTCCCCCTACCCTAAACCTCTCCAGCCCAGGGGCTGGGCTTCATTTCCCTATATAATTTAACCATTTTGGTTACCTGCCCTCTTTATACCTTCGGGCCTCCTGGCCCTGCACCTGGTTCTGTCTTTTCTCTTTCCCCCTTCCCCTCTCCTCACATGGTACAGGGTCATGACCACTCTGGACTTCCCCAGATGTCCCTAACTCTGTCTACACTCTCCCTTTTTATCTAGAAAAAACGTTCTGCTTCGCCATACCCAGGAGCAGTCATGTCCTTCCTTTTTTATTTTATTTTATTTTTTCATTCAATCTCCTCGCACTGCTGAATTCTAATTTTTTAAGGTGACTTATTTTGCTTTTTGTCCTCTTCTAGAGTGGGCAGGACCTGCACTGAAAAGCACACCATTAAATTGTGGAGGGGACATGTTTCTGGAATCCTGGTCACAAATTCGGGGTTTGCGGTGGAGGAAGCGCCTCCTCCTGGAGGTCACCCCCCCCACACACACACACACTCTAAGCATCATGCAGGTGGGAACTAGGCTGGTGGTTTTATTGACTGTCCACTCAGGCTGAGTAAGGCGGTTAGAAACGTCCCGAGGTGGAGGAATGTTCTCACATCAAGAGGCCTACCTACTTTCCCTGTACCCTGCCCCCTCTCACCGCACACGCCACAGGGGATTTTTTGTGTCGGGGAGGCCAGGGCATTGACCTGTGTTATGCACACTGTTTGTACCGTTGCCCTGGACATTGGGATGACAACTGAGCCACTGTCTTTCGCAACTAGCTTACCTGCTGAGTAATGGGCTGGCCGAGGGCCCTACTTGGCCTCCTTCCTGGAGCTCCTGTCTCCTGGAGCCACAGGCAACATTTTCTTTCTAAAAAGAAACATGGAGTTCTGACCGTCTAATCTTGTATAGGGACAAGGAAAGCTGGTCCCACTGTCTTGGTTGGAAGATTGCATGAGTTGCGGTACTTTAAACCCTTAGCTCAGAGCCTGGCATGTGTCAGCTATCTACAGTTCCTGTTAGGTGAGCTGTATTTGGCTTCCTACACAACATGGAGGCCGCAGAAAGATGTGTGGCTTCAACCTGAGGATGTAGGTCCATCCTGACCTGTAGACTTGGGTCGTGTGTATCATGGTACCCAGCTCAGGGAGTAGGAATAGCTTTTTACACTCCTTGGGCTGGGAGAACAGAGACAAAGTGGCCAGAACAAGAGCATCCTTCCTCTTCCCCCCTCCCTACTTCCCTTGAGCTCCAGCTCTAGCCACATCCTCGGGAGGAGCGCGGTGCAGATGGGGAAGTTAGTTTCACAACACTGTCCGGGTCCCAGCAGCTGGGGAGCAGTCTGCCGCAAGAGCTGGCCAGGCTCGAGAGAGTCAAGATGACGACTTCCTTGTGGTGTCTCCATGGTGGCAAGAGGAGGGGTCATTGGTGGTGAAAGGTGCCCTTTCACTCCGGAGGCCAGAAGGGAGGTCTCTAGATGAGAGAGCCCCCCAACTCCCGGCCTCCACACTGTACCTGCTATTCTGTAAGCAAGGATTCTTGGGAGCAGTTTTTATGGATTTGGGGGGCTTCTGTGTGACACTACAGGCTTTCCTGGTGATGTCACTGTTTCTTGAGCTATTGTCTTTCTTTCTTCGACCTGGGTAAATAGCAGGAATGTGGTTCTGTGAAACACCAAACCCCTGCCTGGTTGTACCCAACCAGAAAAGCTTCCAGCAGACCCGGTCCCTCAGTAGTCCTCCCGTCCTGAGGGTCTAGTGGGGCTGACTGAGCAGGCCTTGGCCTCCGTCCCCTGGGTTGGAGCTCCCAGGCAGGGCCTGTGGTGTCCTTAGCCAACTTTGTAAATTTCAGCTGAGGCTAATTTTGCTGGTAGGGAATGCAGGCAAGAGGCCAAGGGCAGCAGTTGGCAGCAAGCAGAATCTTTGAAATTCAAAAGCGTAGTCACCACCCACGTCTTGCTTGTGAGCCAGGGGTCACTGGCCTGTACTGACCTGGCACAATGTGTGGCTACCGGGGGCTGCAGGATTAGCCCAGAGGGTCCAGTGGGAAATGGGGAACCCTGGGTTCGGCCAGCCCCAAGCCCCTCCCCTGGCCCTGGGCACAGGAAGGGATTCTATTTCGGTCCCTATCACTTCCCCCAGTCAGCTCTGCTCCTTCTGAATGGGGTGGCTCATCACAATACCATATGCCAATGCAGTTCACGATTTCCAAAGCCTGTTCAGGCCTAGGCTCTGGCGAGTTTTCATGGCCTGTGAGGTATATTGAGTAGGTAGTTAAATTCTCACGCCTAGATGAGGCCAAACAGCAGCCCAGAGTAACTCAAGCAGCAAAGAAACTGTACAGTCCAACAAAAGTGAGGTGGAGTCTCAGCACCAGGCTTCTTGCCCCGAGTCTGGCACTTGTCCGCAGTTTCTGCCCTGTCAGGGGTCCACAGCTATTGGACTGAATGGCGGGACCCTGCCAACAGTTTCCCGTATTCTTTATAGAGGACACTTGCTTCTGAAGAGTGTTACACTGTGAACGCAAAGGATTTAAAACATACTTTCTAGTCCCCAAGAGAGTTCTCATCTCCACCCCTCCATTGCCTCCTTGAAGGTCTATATGACCTGTGACAATGTACAGGGCAAGCCCATCATGCCTTGCTCCACTTCATACTTATGTGGTCTATACTTCAGCCTGTAGGGCACATTCTAATGTCTTGTCTCCAGGAGGACAGTCCAGCATTTAAGAACTGGCAAAACCTGTGAAAATGACCAATGAGGATGAACCCTGGTCATAATGCTAAGTGGGTTGCCTCCAACCCATCCAGCATGGGGAGGGCTTTGCCCATGACTACTGTCCATAGAAACACCTTGGGGGTGAGGACCCCAAGGGAGGGGGCCCAGTAGCCAGAGACAAAATGGGATGAAGGCTCAGGTCAGCCTTGGACATCTCCAACCAGTGTGGAAGTGTTCTCAGATTCTCGCTTGAGCAGTCATACAATTGCACATCAGTTGCACATTGGCACAGGTGATTTTCTTTAATCGTTCCTGGGACATGGAGGAAGGTAGGACATGTTCTTTCCAACCAATAAAAAGAGTGAACTCAGAAGTCTTCATGACGTTGCCCAGTGACCCATGTTCTCACTGTCAGGCTTTTTGCCAGTTGAAAGTGCAGAGTGTAAGGTACTTAAGACCCGAGGCGTTGGGCGGAGGAGAGGAGAGTCCTGGGTGGCCAGGGGCACTGGGGTCTTAGGCCCTACCAGAGGTCAAAGTGTAGTGTGTGGGGAAAGCAAGGGAGGGAAGAGAAAGGGTGTATGTGTGTTTATGGGAAGCTGGTGAGCAGAGGGGACAGCCCCAGACAATGAGGACAAGCTGGCCCTCACCGACTTGACTTGGTCTGAACTAGTTCTGGGTGGTACCACGAAACAATTTGCATGGTTTATGCACCTCTTGTCTTTCTCTAAAGCTGGCATCTGGAGAACATGCTCACTCTTGGAGCGTTCTCTGTAGAACCTGGTACATTACCAATAGCTGTGCTCTGTTTGGTGAGAGATGCTGCCAACTGATGTTCCCCAACCCTCTGCCATGCCCCTCCACTCTCCAGCTGGGTATAATGCTTAGCTCAGTGGAGTGTGATGTGAGCAAAACAGGACACTGAGGTGGGCCTCTCCCCGGAGCTCATGTGGTTGAATAGAACACTCAATTTGTTTCACTGTAGGTAGCCTCCCAAATATGGGTCAACATTCACTCAGCACCCCAGGGACTCTTGTCTACCTGGGGTCGGGCAGGATTCAGACCACCAGCTCCACTGGAAAATGTAGGCTTCTGCAGGGTGACACCAAGCCTCAGCCTCCTAGGGATAAGGAAATTGGTCTTATGGCAAACGTGCTCTGGGGCTTGGCCCAGAGCTCAGCACAATGGCCCCTGCCTATAATCCCAGCTATTTGGGAACCCAATGGATGAGGACTGCAAGTCTGAGGTCTCTATACAGCTTAGAGAGATTGATTAAAAATAAACTTTAAGCATGAGGTAGGGGAGGGTGCGCTCTGTGGCGCAGCAATAGAACTTGCATAGTGCTTGAGGACCCTGGATCAAATCCTAACACTGAAGAAAACCGGAGGGGTGAGGTATGGCATGTGGTATCCCAGAAAGGGCACTTGCCTTGGGCCTGAGAAGTCTGAGGGATCTGGGGAGGGACTTGGACACAGAGTTGTAAGAACCTCTCAGCTCGGATCTTCTACAGACGCCAAGGGCCAGCGGTGCGGCTGGTATAGACTTAGCCACCCTGTCCCTGACTGTGCCAGGGTTAAGTTCCCTCCACTGTGTTTCACTGCTTTCCTGCTCCTTCCCAGCGAAGGGTATTGGTAGATATGAATCTTGTCCCAGGTCCAATGTGACACATCAAATGTCCAGGTGTGTAGGCTGGTCTTCAGAGCAGTCTTCACCTTGTCCTTTAAGAGAAACAGGGATACACTTGTCGGGGAGTTCCTGGACTCTTGGTGGAAGATAGCATTCTGGTGAGCGATTAGCAGTGGGGTGCAAATCCTAATCCCCCAGAGGCTCATCTTTGCCTGTGCTCTTCCTCATTTATACCTCTGAGTCTGCCAACTTTGTGTCAGAGATGACCGGTCACATGACTCCTTTTTAAGACTGGGCTTGGCTGGCTTGCTTTTCCTGCCCACTGTTGTCTGCAGGCTCCAGGTAACCCTGGTGCTGGCTGGGGTGGGGTATCTCCAGAGTAAGAACTGAAATATGACTGGCCACTGTCCTAAGAGAGGCAACTTTATTACCCTACATGTCCTGGAAATCCTGCCTCTGGTTCAGGCAGACTCTAGTCTTGGTTATTGCCAGATGGCAGTCTGTAGTCAGCCTTGGCTCCCTTCTGTGAGTGGCTATGCTGTGAGTCATGCAGTCTCTGGCCAGAAGCATGAGGTGGGCACTGAGGAGGGAGCTTGCATCTTTCTAGGCCAGGGGAGAAATCAACAGGCCAGGGATGGTCACTGGTATCCTGGACATTTTGGTGGGGTCCTGAACGGTCACAGCAATGGAGGAAAGTAAGCCCAGGGAGCACAGGTCATTCAGCCAGTCCCTTCCGCTGAGGCCCTGCTGCCAACTGGTGGGCAAGGCCTCTAATATCAGACCCAGACATTGTCTCAGGATGGAAAGAACATGCTGGTTTCATATTTCCCTCTTATTTCAATGAACAGTGAGGTCTTTGCAAATGCATAGTTCTTTCCCAATGTGCAAATCTTCTCTCATTGAATGAGCGAGCCTTAGACACATTCTTCACGTGGTTTATTAATGTCACAAACAAGGCATACTTTATTTTGATTTGAATTGGCCATTTGATTTGAAATGTTCTACACAAGGTAAACACTTCACCATGAAATATTTAAATTAAAGATAAATAAATGAGTCCTAGTCTATACATAAACCTGCAGGTGTCACACACACATTTAAGGTATTCATTTTAAGTTAAATAAATCTAATTGTTGGAGACTCTATGACCTGTTTGTTCCCTAACTTTGTTCTGGATTCTAACTTAATATTGTGTATAACACTGGATAGCCCACAGGGACTGTCCCCCTAGTGACAAAGCTCTTGAAGTCCAAATTTCCAGACTGTGTTTGGATGTGAGGGTCAGCTGGTGAGAGGCAGAGGCAGAGGTGAAGAGCAGGAGACAGCAGGGTGAGAGCCTGGAAGTCTGGGTTTTGACTTACCCCTGCCTTTCTTTGTCCAGTTCACCTAGAGGGTCAGTAACAGGAGAGCAGAGGCCACAGAGCACCAGGAAGGAGGAAGTCTGAGACTCATCTCTTCCAACTCCATGACACGGTGATTCTCAACACAATCGTAGGGTCAGTTTCACCACAGCGATTCTGCCTTCCTTAAGAGGATTGAATTAATTTAGACCTCTTAATTAGGAAATAAGACTTCTGGGGCAGAATTTAAACCAAAGAGAGGAAATAGGGAAGGTCTGTGTTCCCTGTCACTCCACAGTTTCTGCACTCTGACACCTCAGGTTCCATCTCCACACTGCCTCCAGGCAGCCTCTGCCTGTCCATTGAGATGGCGATTCTTTGCTGATTTCAGTTGCTCCCTGATCCTTATTTTGTGTGAAGGAGCAGGTATAACAAAGGGCATTGAAGTTAGGTGACTTTGAACTAATCATTTAACCTTTGTGAACTGGTACCTTCTTCGACAGTGGGTAAGTTCACCTAACAGTTGTTAGAAAGAATAGAGCACTTCATGTGACGGGTTTGGCACTGTGCCTGGCACAGGGTGGGTAGGCATTTAACAAGGGATAGCTAGGGTTACCATTGTTTCTTAAATGATCATTGTAAGTTATAGGGAATGTTAGTTTGAGCCCAGGAAGTAGATTTTCAGTTGTTTTCAACCTACAAAATGGTTCTGGTTTCATCTAATACATAATCTCTCTCTCTCTCTCTCTCTCTCTCTCTCTCTCTCTCTCTCTCTCTCTCTCTGTCTGTCTCTCTCTCTGTGTGTGTGTGTGTGTGTGTGTTGTTTTTGAGACAGGGTCTTGCTAAGCTGTCCAGGCATGTTTCAAACATTCGATTCTCCTGACTGACCTTAGGATGCTGGGATCCCCTCCTCTGCTACCACACCCATCATACTGATGCATAATGATGTATGTCATTCAAATCACTTTTTAGTTGCATCTTTATCAGACTCTTCTCTCCGTTTAAAAACTCCCTTAAATCAGTTATTAGAGAGAAGCTAAGACCTGGTGACAGTCCCACACCCTACTGTCTAGTCACATGACACCCAGAGACCTCAGTCTCCCCATCTGTAAGCTGGGAACAACCGTGTTTTCTTGTCAGTGGTTTTACGATGGTAGAGACAAGTGAGAAAGCACTCCCGGGGTTGACAGCATTGCACAAAGCTAGTCAACTGTGCCACTTCACAAAATACAAGATCCTAAAATTAACATGGAAGTTTTAAGTGCTTTTCTATAGAAAAATCACACGTAAGAGAATGCATGCCACCATGCCCGTGGTTAGAGATGATGCGGTTAAGTGGATACTAGAACAAAGCAAAGACAAAGCGCTTCGTATCTCATCAAGGCAAAAGAAGCATGAAATGGGGAAATAAGAACCGTTGTGTTAGGAGTAACTTAGAACCAAGCTTTTACATTTACACCAGAAATCATACGTTCTGGAAAAACTCACAAAGGAGACAGAGCAACTGCCCTCTGTTTTCCTTGGAGGGCTTTCAAATGGGCCAAGGTTTGCTTTTGGTATGGTTCCTCTAAAGATAGGGGTACAGCCTTTATAATCTCGCAACAAGACTTTAAACTAATGACTTCAGCAGTTTTGGGGAATGGCTTTCCTGCCTTCCCAAGATGTTACTTTAGTTACTTTTCATGTCCTGTACCAGAGCGTGGGGGGTGGTGGTGATGTTTTGGACTAGCAACCAGCAGAGGGGAGGGTGGCTCAGTCCCAATCCTCAAGTCTTCTCTCCTGTGATTCTTGGCCAATGTAAGGCGCCCAAGAAAGTCACCTTTAGTCGGCTTCAAAGGCGCTGTTGGTGGCTCCCACATATTCAGACTTCTTCTTCTGCCTGGTCCACATTTTTCGTAGGATGCCGGGGACACCACAGGAAGCACTGCCTGTTAGAGGCAGGGAGGCTTCGGCTCCCTGGGGAAGGGTTGGGTACTCTTCTGCTATCTTCTTGAGGTGTCTGGATCTAAACAAAAACCAGAGTGGGGTGGGGATGGAGTGGGGATGGTGAATAGTGCACTGAGCCAGAGTTAATTTGTAACTTTGAGAAGAGTGTCCAGCCAGAGTTCTCCTCTCCTTCTCCATCCTTTGACCATGGTCTGCATAGCTGGAGGGTTGCTGTAGAACACCCACGGGAATGTCCCCTGGGGATGGCTCTCGTGGGGTCTGGGGTCCTGTCCTCTTGTTTTGAGTCTTGCTTGCCTAACCAGTGAGAATAACTGAGGACTGGGGGTAGCTCAGGGCAGTAGAGTAGACTCAGGAGAGTCCTTGCCCAGCTTGTATGAGGTCTGGATTTGGTCTCCAGCAGAGAGATGGGCAGGTGAGGTGAGGGATGGGGTGGCGGGGTTTAGAGGATCAGTACAGCACTGTGGACTAGAAATCTGACTTCTGTCAAGGCATGGCACAGTCTTCCTGATCTACCCGAGCAGTCTACAACAGCTACTGTCCCTCAGAAAGCTTTGCTAAAAAATGAAATCCAAGCCAAATGGGTTAAACATACAAACCCAGTTCCCAATTTCCAGTGCATCAAACGGCACAAAACTTGTTTTTGGTTTTTTTTTTTTTTTTTTGGTTTTTCGAGACAGGGTTTCTCTGTAGCTTTAGAGCCTGTCCTGGAACTAGCTCTTGTAGACCAGGCTGGTCTCAAACTCACAGAGATCCGCCTGCCTCTGCCTCCCGAATGCTGGGATTAAAGGCGTGCGCCACCACCGCCCGGCTTTTTTTTTTTTTAAACAATTTTTTCCAGGGGAATTCTGACGTGCAGACGTGCTCCATCCTGTGGGGTCCCACTCTAACTCCCATGGCTTTATTTCCTTTATTTAATATTTGTTATGGTTTGATTGTGGTTGCTTTTCTACAGCTTGTCTTGAAACCTAATCTCCATTTTAAGATATTAAGAGATAGGACCAGAGATCACACTTGTGTTCTTAGCATTTGGGAGGCAAAAGCAGGAGAATCTCAAATTCTAAGCTTGGTCTAGACTAAATTCCTGCCTGAAATCAAACAAGGGCAGCAGCTACAGTCAGTGGTGGAGTATTTGCCACACATGTGCAAGCCTGGGTTCTAGTCTTAGCACCCAAGATAAAAAGAGGTAAGACCAGGTTAGGGGTTTTAAATTACAGTTTTGCCTCATGAATAAGTTAACTGATTCTTGAGTTAATAGGTTATCTCAAGAATGGCTCTGCCATAAAAGCCAATTTGAAATTATCTCTCCAATGTTTTCCCATCTTTGGTTGTGCAAATGTCCTGTATGATCTCTGGGCTCTGTCCACAGAGAGCCCATCTTTGAGTATAGTCCATTGGCACTGGATCACACCCAAATGAATCTCTATTCTTTATAATGTACCAGTCTGCGGTATTTTGTAATTAACAAAAATGGATTATGTTGTTTCTTTAAGATTTATTTATTTGTTATGTATACAGTATTATGCCTGCATGTCTAAAGAAGGCACTAGATCTCATTATATATGGTTGTGGTTGCTGGGAATTGAACTCAGGACCTCTAGAAGAGCAGCCAGTGGTCTTAGTCTCTTAATTACCTTGCTAACTTTTAATATGTTGTTTTAGCCTGTGTTCCTTCATGTGTGTGTGCTGAGCATCTACCAAATGTACTGCTTCCTAGTCACTTAGAAGTTTAAAATTAAACATTATCAGTTTGAGTCAAGCTCTCTGTGCTGGCTTGTTTTATGTCAACTTGACACAAGCCAGAATCATCAGAAAGGAGGGAACCTTAATTGAGAATATGACTCCATATGATCTGGCTGTGGTGATCAATGGGGGAGGACCCAGCCCGATGTGGGTAGTGCCATCCCTGGGCTCATGGTCTCAGGTTCTATAAGAAAGCAGGTTGAGCAAGCTATGATGAGCAAGACAGCAAGCAGCAGCCCTCCATGGCCTCTGCATCAGCTCCTGCCTCCAGGCTTCAGCCCTGCTTGAGGCTCTGTCCTGACTTCCTTCAGTGTTGGACTGCAGTGTGAAGCATAAGCCAAACAAACCCTTTCCTCTCCAAGGTACTTCTGATCATGGTATTTCATCATAGCAACAGAAACCCTAACTAAGACACTCTCAATACATGATCTATACTTGTTTTCCACCCTATTTCTTTTTAGACAACATGTCATGTATTCCAGGTTGAATTTAAACTCATTACAGCTGCCAAGATGACCTTGAAGTTCTGGTCCTCTTTCTTCTGTCTCCCTAATGGTGTGCACCACTATGTAGGGTTTGTTTTTTCTCTCTCTCTCTCTCTCTCTCTCTCTCCTTTTTTTCCTTTGTGTGTGTGTGTGTGTGCGTATTTTGAAACATTTCCAGGCATAGTCTCAAACTCTTTGTCACTGCCTTCTGATGCTGGGATTATAGGCATGCACCATCACATCTGGCCCTCCATACGATTTCACCTAATCTCTATGACAGCCACTTTTATCTTGCTTGTGTAGATGGATTTTTGGTTGTAGACAAGGTCCCACTAAATACCTCAAGCTGTCCTCAAACTCTTGGCCCTTTGTCTCTACCTCTCAAGTACCAGGGTTACAGGCATGCAGCACCATGTAAAACTATGGTTTTTTATTTATTTTTTGTTTTTGTTTTTATTGAGCTATATATTTTTCCCACTTCTCTTCTTTCCTCCCTTCTCCCCTTCCACCCTCCCCCTTGCCATCTGCACTGTCTAATCTCTGGAGCTGTGGATTGTCGTCTAGTTATTGTTTACTTTGCTTTATATCTTTGATCCACTTATGAGTGAGTACTAGAAGTCCAATGTGCAATGCTTTAGGACTTATTCTATTGTTTTACTTGTACGTGTGCATGCTTGTATGAGTCTGTGTACACATGTGTGGAAATGTCCTTGGAGGCCAGAGTCATCGAATATCCTTGGAGCTGAACTCCCAGGGGGTTATGAGCAGCCTGGCCTGGGTGCTGGTAATCAAACTTGGGTCTTCTACAGGAGCAGTACCTATCCCTCATTGCTGAGCCATCTACCTGGCCTCTCTGTTATTAGATAGATGAGAATAATATGCTTGACGTCAGAGTGAGTACCAGCGCCAGGCTAGAAAGCAGAGCTGAGTCAAAAGCCTTCATTTTTCATCATTCCCTCAAGCCCTTCCATAACCTACAGTGTGGAAGGCAGTTACGGAGGCATAAAATCCATGCTGAGCTGCTCACTCTGGCTGTCCTACTACACTGAAGGCCTTGTGGGCACTGTGGGCTGACTCTATCAGGTGACATTAACAGGGGCCATGGCTACAGTTTGTTTTAAAACCTGGACTTTGTGCGTTTGTTTGTTTTGTTTTTGTAGCAGCGCTGGAGATGAGAGCCAGGACCTTCTGCAGGCTAGGCAGATGCTGGACCGCAGATGCTGGACCGCAGAGCTGAGTTCTCTGCCTGAAAACCATGCGAGCCATTTCTGTACCTGAGGGTGAGAGTCCCTAAGAGAATGCAAGAGGCATTTCTAACACCATCTATGGAGGTTCTGGATATGGCTCCTGACTTTAGTCGTCTAATTAAACAAAGTCCCACAAGCAGTGCTAATGAAGTGGAAGCCATAAAAAGTACTCTAGCCTAATCCTAGGCGAGCAATTGATGTGTCTGTAGCTGGACTCATGATTGCAGGCCGCATTCCAAGGTAATTTACAGCTGGCAGGGGTTTCTGGGGTGTATTAGGTGTGAGCAATGTTGGCCAGCTGTTTCCCTCCCACATGACCGGGATGGGTGGAGAGCCGTGCAGGCAGCATGGCTGGAAGGCACAATACTTACCCTCTTCCCAGAACAGCTCCTTTTTCTGAGCCCTTGGCTGTCACCTCTACCACAGCTGGAGCTTTCATTGAGATCCGGGCCACTGGAGAAATCTGTGTTTTAAGAAAGTGGGGACAGGATTGAGGATGGTGCCACATTCCCACTCTGGCCCTTGTTGGAGCCCTTTGTAAGAGGGCTGTCTGAAGGTCCCATCCCCAACCTGGGCAACAGCATCAGACATGCTGGAGAGCTTTTAAAGGTAGTGCTGAAACCACACAGTATCTGATTTAGCAGAACTCTGCCTGAGTTGCTGAACTGAACAAGGGCTGTGAAACTGTTGGTTCTGGGACTCTACTTTCAGAGCCACTGGCCTAGAGACATGTGAGAGAGAGCCGTTCAGTCTTTCAAGGGAACTGTTTCCCACCCTTCCACCTCCTCTGCTGGTGTCTGACCATCAGTCCTGCAGGGTCTTTCTTCCACCACGCTGACCACACCAGCACCAGCCTTCCCATTTCTTTCGCGCACCTTTCAAAGGACTGTCTACTCAAGTCCCGTTTGTGCGCGGGCCGGCTACACTCTCCATGTCCCTCTTGGACTCTAGAACCCTCAGGACTCCCCATCTCAACCCCTTAGCATGAAAGACTCAGGCCGACTCTGCATCCTGCTCCCTGAGGCCTTGCAATGCTGACTTGCAGCTTGGTCTTTCAAGACTATGAGTCAGCAGGATCCAGGGCCACTTGTAGCAGTCTCCCTGCCGTGTCCCCTGTTGACCCACAGTTCTGCATGTCTTCCTGTGCGCATCTCTGGATCAGGGCCTCGTTTCTATCAGCCTTCCGAGTACACTTCCACCAGGTCCTCCCTGAGGCTGCTGGCCTTGTTCATCTTTTTCTACCCCAGTGTACCCCCCCTCCTCCGCAGCACTGTAGAAACTATGTGACAAATTGTACTTTCTCACTTTGTCTTTTTCCTGTGGTTCTCAGGAGGAGGGGGGGCAGGGGGGGCGTGGGGAGACTCCGAGACTGAGCCCTGGCCAGCCCGGCCAAAGGCCTTGCCCTGAACTGACAATCAGCTGATGACCTCATCAGGGCTAAGTCCAGGGGTTGCCCCATCAATGGACACACACTCTGCTTTGTTCTCTGTCCCAAGTCTCAACAAAGTGTCAAGTCACCACATTTACTGAAGCCTCTGGAAAAGTTCCAGGTCAAGGACACCATTATTTACCACTTCTCTGCTGGGGCCGGGAAGGCTGAGGGCAGAGTTACTGTACCAGCTTGTGGCGCCCCCTAGCTGTTTCTCCCTGTCGTGCATCATGTGGGCGGTCAGCTTGTCACCTCTCATCCGTGTCAGCCCTGAATTGGACTTAGATGGGCAGGGATGGGGCACAGCTGCACTCCTTTCAGGCCCAGGGATATGCTGCAGCCTCTTCATCTTCAGCACCATCTGCCACTATCCCAGCTGTCTCTAGTCCCTTGCTACAGCTGCATATCTGCCAAGGGCATCATCTAGGTTAACCTGGAGGCCTGGAAGCGGGAATTCCAGGCCACTGGACATTCTTTTCTCCTTAACCTTGGCCGTTTTCAGCACCATCAAACCTGTCTTCTTTCCCTCTGCCAGCTGCCTAGCCACCCTGTTTGCCGAGCACGAGGTTGGAAAGAAGACTTCCTTGACCACAGCTTCTCTCCTCCCCACCCTTTGTTTTTCCAATACAATGACCTTACTGAAACTCTCGGATTAGATCTTCTGCCCAGAGCATAAATATCCATCTCTGTCCCGTTTGTTCCAGAAGGATGAGGGGCTGGCCCAGTTAGCGTGTGGCATCTCTTGGAGTTGAACAGTAGCTACTGTAAGGGCCTACGATGTCTGAGATGATCTCCCCTCCATTCACCCCTGACTCTGTTAACTGAGAGAGAACCCCACACTCAACCCTAGAAGACTACAAAGGAGAAGAGGAGATAGATTTGGGGACATGCCCCTAAGCCCTCTTTAAGAAAGGACAAACTAGCCGGGTGGTGGTGGCACCTGCCTTTAATCCCAGCACTCGGGAGGCAGAGGCAGGGGGGAATCTCTGAGAGTTCAAGGCTAGCCTGGTCTACAAGATCTAGTTCCAGGACAGCCTCCAAAGCTACAGAGAAACCCTGTCTCGAAAAACAACAACAACAACAAAACAAACAAACAAAAAAGGAAGGACAAACTGTTCAACTTCAGGGTGGGCAAAGGGTAGGCAAGTATCCTTGCCAGAGTCCTGTCCTTGCTGAGATAGCCCACAGGCCCTGACAGAGTGAGGGAGGAAGACAAAAGTTGACCCATTTGGGCCCAGTCGAGACTCATCTATGTAGGCAACTCATACCCTCAATCCTACACTTGAAGGTGCTAGGCCTGGATCATGGTTCAGTTGCTCTCTCCACACAAGCCACCGCTCTACACCACAGTCCTCAAATCCCAGTGAGCCTGGCCTGGAAGGGTGCTCTGAGAAGCACCCTGCCCTCAAATGACTGGTTGTTATGGACTGAAAGTCTGTGTGTGACTCAAACTCATCTGCTAAGGCCCTCCCTACCTTCTAGTGTGATGGTGTGTAACGGTGGAGCCTCCAGGCACATGATGATATGGAACATCTGTGATAAGATTAGTGCCCTCAGAAGAAGACAGAGATTTCAGTAATGCCTCTATTGTATGCACAGAAGGCAAGAAAGCCCTCCCAGACAGCCAGTCTGCTGTGTCCTGGATCTTGGGCTCCCCTGTCTCTAAAAGCGAACCATGTTTCAGTGCCCTAGTCTGTGATATCAGCCAGGCTGACGGAGTCACTGGTGCTCTGTGCTTGCATGGTGCTGGAGCCCCTCTGAGTGTGGGAGAACTTTACATGACTTTAGCCCAGAGCTGCACCTGGGAATTAGTCAGGCATTACTGCCTGGCCAGACCTCAGAGTTGCATGAGATACTAGTAAGTCACAGCTTCTGTTTGCATGTGAACTGAGTTCCTGTTGAGAAAGAGAAGCGGCCAGTGGTGTGTCCTAAGTACGCAGAGTGGCATCAATGGCTAATTTCAAGAGCACAGAACCACAGGGCTGCTTACCTAATGATTCTCAGCCCAGAGCAAAGGACACCAGCTCCCGTTCTGGCACCAGAAAGACATTTCAAGACGTCTCAGGCACAGCAGATACGAGTCTGACTTACTTTACTTACCAATGATTTTCCATATGCTCGGTTCCCACACAGATTCGTAGCTTTGGGCTCAGGAATGCCCGCTGTGAAATTGAACAGAAGAGGTATTACTCAGTTGTACTCTGAGTTCTGCCTCCCTCTGCTTCTGAATCAATTATCTCGCTAGCCGTCTGGTCTTAGAGGGACTTTCTCAGGGTCTTTGTACCAAGCAGCAAAGCATTGCAGGTCTGGCCAGGCAATGCTAACTGCCGAGTGGGGTCACCCCTACCCCTGCCACTCTTCCTGAAATAAATATGATAAGCATGCCATTGCAGTGGGGATGCTTGCAGTGGAGGAGGCTGCACGCATGCAGGCAGAAGGCAGAGCTAGGAAATCTGTGTACTTGCAGCTCAGTTTTGCTGTGACCCTCAAACTGCTGGGGGGGGGGGAAGTTAAGTCAATTGAAAAGATTTAGCACTGCGTCTGCAGGCAGTAGGTGCTCAGAGAATGTGGCCTCGGCACATCCTCCTTTCCTGAGCTCTCAGCTCACAAGAGATTAGTTCAAGGAATGAGACCCATTATTATGGCGTTTTCATGCATACTTGGTTCTTACCGGTCCTCCCCCACTTCCCTCCCCAGTCCTCTCTCTCTTCCTGCTGGTCTCCTCCCCTCCCTCATCCCAGTCTTGTCTGCTTCCACCTTACAAGTATTTTCTTATCCTTCCCCCTCCCAGATCTCTCCTTTCCCTCTCATGTTCTCTTTTCTAATTCCATCACACACCTGCCTATATAAAATAAATCTCGGGTTCTGGGAGATGGCTCAGTTGGCAAAAGCACCTGCAGAGTAGACCTGATGGCCTGAGTTTGGGAGTCAGGAACCCACGTGATTCTGAAGAGCTGTGAATTTTGTAGGCAGCTTTAGACCAGATGCCCAAAGACCAAGCAAACAACGTTTAATCACAGCAACTGAGTTTAAACGGTTGCCTACGGCTTGCTGACTAGTTGGGCTGGAAACTAGTTAAATGGAAACCAACCAACTAGTTGAATGACTGGTTTGTAGCCAAGTAAGTTGTATTCTGTGCTTTGTTTCCTGTGGACGCTGCCTGCCAGTGGTACTGGTTACAGCAAGGAACCTGCTCTGGGAGTTAGCCTAGTTCATGAATCCCTTTTCCTATGACTTTACACAAAAGCACATGCTACTAAACTCAGTTGGTCTAGGAGACTGCTCTTTACCATGTTTTTTAAAAATATTTATTTATTATATACACAATATTTTTGTCTGTGTGTATGTCTGAAGGCCAGAAGAGTGCACCAGACCTCATTACAGATGGTTGTGAGCCACCATGTAGTTGCCGGGAATTGAACTCAGGACCTTTGGAGGAGCAGGCAATGCTCTTAACCACTGAGCCATCTCTCCAGCCGAGAATGCTCTTTTAACCCTACCAAGATCAGACCACAGAGAGCGGCACCCTTGAAGAAACAATAGCAGCAGCTCACTTTCAAAGAATGCCAGGCCTTGTGCTGAGCATAAACTGCATGAAAGTGGCTGGCCTTACTACCTGCAGGCCCCACATTCATAGCTAAAAAGTATTTCAAAATATTTCATTTGCAGAGCTGAGAATGTAGTCCAGTGGTAGAGGGCTTGCCCAGCACAGGAAAGACCGTGGCTTCCATCCCCAGCACTGCGCCAACAACGTGATGAAGTTGCATTTGGGTAGCAAAGCACGCTAGCACATACATGTAATCCGAGTTCAAAGAAAAGTGAATCTGAGGCACAGCTTGGATCATGAGAGCGAGCCTGTTCTAAAAAACAAAATAAGAAAACCAACCTTGTGCTGAACAAGCACATACTTACTCTCCTTGTCCTGCCTAGACAGTACAGCACAACTAGTGTTTTCATAATGTTTGTATCATACTAGGTATTTAAGTAACTATCTGTAGATGATTCAAAGTGGAGAGAAAGACAGAAGTGTACAGGTTGCATGCAACTACTATGCCATTCTACATAAACATGATGGTGTTTGGCATCTTAAGTGGTCCTGGAACCAGTTGTGCCTGACCTGCAGACAGCTGCATCTCATTTAATCCTTCCTGTCACTTTAAGAGGGAGAAGCCTGATGGTCAGCACATTTCAGTTGGGGGAACCAAGGTTTTAGTGATGCGTAACCATCTGAAGGCAGACCTTTTGGGTGAGATGTCTCCCATGTTCTCAGGCATTTAAATACTTGGTCTCCAGTTTGGTATACCTATTTGTGTAGGCTGAGAAGGTGTGGCCTTGCTGGAAGAGGTCTATCACTGGGGTCCGGCTGTGAGTTTAAAGACTTGTGCAATGTCATGTTCACTCTGCTTCCTGTTTTCAGTTTGAGATGTGAGCTCTCAGCTGCTGTTCCAGGCACCATGTTTGCGGTCTGCGGCCACGCCATCCTTATCATTATGGTCACTAGCTGTCTGGAATTGTCCACCTAAAATGAACCCTTCCTTGTGTAAGTTGCCTTGGTGTTCTATTGCAGCAATAGGAAAGCACCAAAGCAATAGGTGAAGATGGTTTCAGGAAGTGTTAGCCTCTTGTAGGCCTGGGGAAGCTTGGTCAAGGGATGGCACCTCCCAACTCAGGAGGAGGTAGAGCTTTGTACCCAGAGAGGGAAAGAACAATAGTGAAGGTTCAGGGAATCAGAATGGAAGGGGCTATCAGGGACTTGCCCCCGCAGCTCAGGGTTGTTCTGCCTCACAGAATGGTAAGGGCTGGAGTGTCACAGGAGGTGGCCATGGAACTCATTATGACCTGGAGGAACTTTGTAGGGAGGGCTTGGGGGCAGAGGCCTTTCCCTGTCATTGTCTACATACGTGAGATGTTGGGGGGTCTGAGCCGGGAAGCTTGAGGTAGGGTACGAAAGTGTCAAGGCAAGAGGTCTCTGGGGTGACACTGTCAGGTTAGTGTATAAAGTGGGAGGGGAAGAAGTTGGAGACTTTCTGGAAAGCTGGACAGTGATTCCTGATTAAAAAAAAAAAAGTCACACCTTGTAACCTGTTTGGATAAGCTGGTCATCTCCGGGAAAAAGTCCTACAAACAGTTTCCTAGGCCCAGGAGGTGGGCACGGTCTCTTTCCAGCATCTAAGACCTTATGGTGAGAATGTTTTAGTTGGTTCTCTCCCCACGATCTCCAAGTTTCCTCACCTCGCCCCTACCTGAGAAATCTGTAGCATCCAAGACTCTCTTTCAGAGAAAGAGCAAGCCCCCGGAGACAGGCAGCATACTGGCAGAAGGAAGTAAGAATTGATACCCAGGGACCAGTGCCTCGCCTTTCCTTGGAGAGCATCGGGTTTGGCTTTGGCTCAGCAACACTCCCTCCTACCCATCCTGGATCTATCAGATTGGAGGCGCTGAGGGAATTGAATCAATGCCCAGCTGAATCTATTTTTTTTCCATCCAAACCTGACTAGCACACCCCTGCATGAACTGACTGTCACGTGTTGGGCAGACGCTCTGTTTCATAACTTACTGCTCCTGTCTTTCAGAATAAAAGACTGACTTGGGCAGTACAAGATGACAGCAACTACCTACAAAGTTATAACAGCAGCCAAGCATGGTAGTGCATTCATAATCCTGGCTCTTGGGATGCTGAGGCAGGAGAATCATGAGTTTGAAGTCATCTTGGGCTACACTTTGAAATACCATCTTTTAAAGACTACAAAAGTGACACTTAAAACTAGACAGGGGAAGTGACACTGACCAGAACATAAGGAGACTGGAACTTGTATGTTGGCTCTGTGTTTGCCAAGGAATGTCACCTTGCACAGGTCAAACAATTTCTACAGCGTTGGTTTTTCTGTTCTGTGAACTGGAGAAGGGTGACTGCAGAGGTCAAATGGAAGTATTAGAATGGTCACAATCTACCTGACTTTGGTTAAGGTTAAGAATTTCAAGTTCTTTCTCTCTCTCTCGTGTGTGATTGCTATGCCTTAACCCTGAAAACACAGATTGCTATGCCTTAACCCTGAAATTTCTAGTCAAATAAAATGTGCCTTCCCAACATGTTTCCGGGTGCTGCTCCTAAGACCCCACTTTGGATATCTCTGCAGTAGCTTCTCTCTAACACCTTGCTACTCAGTCTGTTGATCCTGTAGCCACAAAAGCAGCACCATCTGGGTGTGTCAGTAACGAAGCCTCGGGATCCATAGGTGGACTAGTGTCCTTCTGAATTCAACCCTGCATCAGGGAAAGGCCCCTTGCTGATAACTGTGAACACAACAATCCAAGAGGTATGGCTTCTAAATTGACTTATGATTTTTGGAGCAAAGAGGAATATTCTGTCTATTTTTTCTCTTTCCACACATGCGCACCCTCCCACTCACCTATACATAGACACAGAGAAGAATCTATCTCCTCTTAATTTGCAAGGCAGATTGTGGCTTTTCTAATGCTCCCATTCTATTTACATGTATGCAATCGAACTTATCTGAGGGCGTAGCTTGGTTTATGTGTTCTTGTACCGTCGATCATGAGTGCAGGGTGAGACCAAAGAAACCTAGTCTGACACCTAAGAAAAGCAACAATTGAAACAAACAACAACCACAACAAAACTTGGAACAAAAC
>JAQHUG010000015.1:5548294-5594014 GCA_028555095.1 Dicrostonyx torquatus
TGTGTGTGTGTGTGTACAGGTGTCTGTTCATATCAGTGTATGTGGACATGCATAACATGAAAGAGGGGTACATGTGGAAGCCAGAGTTTTCCTTAGGTGTCATCCATCTTGTTTTTGAGACAGTCTTTCATTGAGATCTGAGGCTTGCCTATTAGGCCGGCCAGGGAGCTCCTGGGGTTCTGTTGCCTCTGCCTCCCCAGCACAGAATTACACTCACACTGCACACCCTGCACGGGGTTGCACACACACTGCACACCCTGCATGGGGTTGCACACACACTGCACACCCTGCACGGGGTTGCACACACTGCACACCCTGCACGGGGTTGCACACACCCTGCACACCCTGCACACCCTGCACGGGGTTGCACATACTGCACACCCGCTTTGTATGTGGGTTCTGGAGATTAGACTCAAGTCCTAATGTTTGTGTCATAAGAACTTTAACAATTGAGCTATCACCCTAGCTCCTGGTTTTTGAGGTAGGATCTCCTCAAGCCTAGGCTGACCTTGAACTCATGACAGTCCGCCTGCCTCAGCTCTCAAATGCTGAGGTTACAAGTGTAACCTCAACTATGTATTTTTGGAATTAAAACATGAGTTTTCCACTGATGGCACACACACAAAAAAGCCCAAACTATCAGTTAGAGAGAAAGTACTATTAGAAACTTCATTGGATTAGTAGTTGAATTCTATGTTACCGCTTAGGGTAGAAGCCATTTCAGAAAAACAATATCCAAGGTAGCATTACTGTTTCCAGATTTCAAACAGTTTTACCCCTAAATTCTTTTTATAGATTATTAAGTCATTCAAATGTAAAAAAAAATGGTACAATTTGGTTGTTACAGTTGTGGTACTGGTCCTGGGGATGAATCTAGCGTCTTTTATATAGGTGAAGGTGTTGGTGATCCTACCTCTGTAGGTGAGACCCAATAGCGGGTGTTTTCTCAACGCATACAGGGTTTTGTTTTGAAAGTTGAATGCTCAATTAGCTTGCCAGGGATGACCACAAGATAGGACACATACGAGCCCCTGCTGTGCTTTTGGTGGAAAGTCACGCCCTCAGGGGTCCCCACGCCTGGGGAACCCCAGGGACTCACTTACCAGGCCTGACTGGGGTTTTGGTGGGATGTGTCCCAGGCAGCCTGGCGGTCTGCAGTCGGCCAAACCTGCGGTCGCCTGTATCCCGGCGCTCACAGCATTGAGGCAGCAGCTCCAGGGGTCTTGGCGGGTACAGGTCCGACTCGATCACCACCTGCAAGGCACAAGAAACACAGTCATCCTCCCCTGAGTCCCCCAGTGCCTGGGCCGCCCCGCACCCACCTCATGTGCACTAGGGAACTGTAAGGATCAGGGTGGTGGGAAGTGATCCACCCTGGATCAGGGTGGTGGGAAGTGAATTCTCGCTTAACGGAGATCGCAGAAACTCAGAAGGGAGAGCTAAAAGCTAAGGTGGCTTCATTACTATCGCCTGCTAGTGCTCAGCCACAAATGGTACATCAATAACCTGACCACCGGAGACATCGAGGAACTCACAGCAGCTGTGGTTACTAGCACAAGATCAAGCCAATCCACATTCCAACACGGAGGGAGGAGGGGATCATGAGCCCTCACCCCTAGCTGAAAAGCTATTGACAGTTGATGCTTCTCTGGAAGGGAGAGTTTTTCTTCAATGGTGTCACCTCTGGGAGGTCAACCATTCTTCGGTGGATGGCCTCATCCCCAAAAGCATACAGACAGCCTAGAGGAGGGACTTGGACTGTTTTATAAAAAGAACATGATGCTGGGGGGAGGGGTGTGGATGTGGGAAGAGGTAGGAAGAGGAGTGGTAGTGGATATGATCAAAATACATGGCGTGAAAAGTACTAATAAAAGATTATATTTGCCTATGCAGAAAGAGGGCAGAGACGGTAAGAGCCAGAGGTGGTGGGTGACTGCAAGGACCCGGGCTTCTAGATGCAATAGGGAAGGCACACACTTGGATTTGCAGGATGCCGTAGCATGCACAAGCTCAAGGCAGACATAACCCAGCGTGGAGGAAGGACTGTGGGCATGAAGTCCCACCCCTCGTCCAGATGCTATTTGCAACTGACAGTCACTAGGAGAGGAAAACTCAGTTTTCTTCAACGGAATGACACTGGGAATATCAGCCATACTCCAGGGCAGGTGCCAATGCAGATCTGACCCCATGATGGGTTGTTGGTTTTGTTTGTTTTAAAGAGAGAGAAGGAACTTGAAGCTGGGTGGGTTTGGAAGGACCTGGGGGTAGAGGAGAAGCTGGAGGGAGGAAGAAGACAAGATCAGACTATTATATGAAATTCTTAATGGTTCTGCTTTGAAAGCCACCTGCCGCTACCCTGTGCACAGCGGTCGCTCTTCATCTCCTAGCTAACAGCACACAGCAGCAGTTACATAGCATTTCATCCTCTTTAGGCAGTGTGTGACCTGGAGAGGAGAGAGTGTCAGGAGTGTGTGTGTGAGGACTGAATGCACAGGGTGTGCCATTTACACAGGGAACGTGAGCCTGTGAATGTTGGTATCTGTGGATGTCTTGGAACCAATCCCCAAGGGTACTGAGGGACAGCTGTAGTTAAATCACTGAGATAATTCAAAAGCATAAAACCAGGAGACAAATAATAGCCACCATTTTATCTTAATACGGGGAGTCGTGAAGGGAATCTTGGCAGCCAGGGAGCAGATTCTGCAGGACACAGAGTCATTCATTCTGATTGTCCTTACTCCATGAGTCTCATTCATTAGACGCTGCAGTATTCTATAATGCTGCAGCCTCCCCAAGGCTTGCATTGCCCCCGCCACTTCCTTCTGTGCACAGCTGCCCTGCAAGGGCCCATTCTGTGTCCATTCCAGGCTCCCGCGCATCTGCGAATGAGGCGGATGGGCTCAGTCCTGATGGCCTAGCTTTTGGCAGGCCTTCTTCAGTTGACTACACAGAACTATAGTGCTGGTTTTGGGGGATTCCAGAGCAGAAATAAATGGGCTTTTAAGACATGCTAACAGAGTGGCATTTCAAGTCAGTGGAGGAAACGGTATCTTTACTGATACTGTTGGAATAAATATCAGGTCACAGGTGGAAAGCATCTCTATTTGGTTTAGGTGGTAAGTCAGGTCAAGGTTTAGTGTTGTGTGTTGAACAACAAACACTAAAACAGACTATAGCTTAATATGATACATAGCATTGCATATGTTCATAAGACTCTTTACCACATAATAAAAGCAATATTGAAAAAGCAATAGAAAAATGGAAAATATGAGCAAAACCCATAAATTTGCTGAACACTAGTGACTAAACACATATTAAAATAGTAAAATCTCCCTCTCTTATCAGATTACCAATGAAGAACAAGATAACTCCATTTGGGGTCAAGTCAGCCTGAGTTCGAGCGCCAGATACTTCATTTTTAGATAAGGTCTCATGTAGTCTCAGCTAGCATCCAACTAGCTATGTAGCCGAGGATCTTTGAACTTCTGACCTTCCCGCCTCCACCTTCAGAATGCTGTGATTTCAGATGTGTACCCCCAAGCTGGGGTTCAAACCCAGAGCTGCCTGCATGGTAAGCAAACATTCAACCAACTCAGCCACGTTCTAAGACCTTAAGGCCCAGTTTTGACACTCAGTAGTTGAGCAGAGTAGAGATATTCATGCCCACCCTTGCTGGATGAACAGAGTCAATGCCTGTTATTAACAAAGATTCCTGATGTCTTCAGGGCACACATTCACCTGTCTTATTTGTAAGTGTGTTGAAGTGTTCTGAAGACCGAATCTTCCTTTCTCCCACAGAGGACCAGAAGAGAAGCCATCACTCTTTCTTTCAGTTTAGCACAAAGAGCCCTTAGAAATTGGAGATCACACATTTGGTCTTAAATTGGGTAGGGCATTCACTCTCCTCAGATCCATTGAGGAACCAGTTGCATCTTTGCGGAAAGCTGGGGGTTATTCTGAGCCTTTGGGATCATCACTGGCCTGACAGTCCTTGACTTGTTTTCCCGTCTGTAGAACTTACTGCTGGTATCTGTAGAGCAAAGCAGTCTGTGAGCATGTCCTTAGTATCCTGAGCTAAGACCTGAGTGGTGGGGTGGGAGCGTGAGCTGTTAATTGGGTAGAGGAGGGAAAACAAGAATTTGATGATGGCTTTTCCTGTCCTAGGCCATCACACTGTCTACTGAAGTGTTCTCTTACCACATTTCTGGGAAGTCCATTCCCTGACACCTCAAACCTATCCTTCTGTTGTTTGCCAGTTGGGAGGTCAGATGAGCAGTTAGACAGATGAGACCTGGATGGTGGGACACAATTGTGGTTTGGGGCAGAAGGAATCTGTAGAAATGTTCAAGCAGACTCTAAAATTTTACACATAGGGAAACTAAGGTCAAAAGGCGCTTTGCGCCTTTCTTAAGGTCACAGAGCTGCCCTTACCGAACCAAAGAGTACCATAGCTTCATGGCTCCTGAGTGAAAGCTCTCTGTAAAGCCTCAGAGGCACCTACACCCAGCTGGGAATCTTCAAGCCAGGAGCTTCTACCCAGATGTCCCCACACAAGCATCAAATCTGGGGACAAAGTGATATTTACAATCCTGTTTCTCTGTCTTTCCTCTCGCCAGCTCCCCTGCTTATTATCAAAGGGCTCCATTATCTTGGGATGTTTAACAGATCCACTCCTTGTGTGGGTGCAGTCTCTTGAGATATTTCTATGACATTCACAGGCATCGGGATGATTAGGACGTCGATAAAACAGACTGGGAATCAAAAACGGAGAGAAAAATGAGAGGGAGGGAGAGAAAGCACTCCCGAGAAGTGGATGTACCTTAGGATTTGGAAGAAAATGCAGCTCACGTGGAGTCCGAGAGGAAGCGACTTGGGCACTGAGGATGAGTCAGAGAGGAAAGCGATATTCTTGGAGGAGGAAGGAAATTCATTTCTATCCACATGGCGGCTCCAGGAGCGACAGGAGACACACATGAACTCTGTCAATGTTAGGGTCCGTGCACAGTAGGGTGGGATTTCCTGTGGTACTTTCAGGATACCACACTGGAGAACTGGACAGAAACCCTCGTTTCACCGAGACAAGGATTTCAGGCTCAAGTCATCCTGTTCAGTCTGGCCTATGTGTTCTGTAGCCTGAGCTTTGTAAACAGAGGGGGAGCTGGGCAGCTATTGGCCAAGGCTGAATCACCCTCAATAAAGTTTCCTGACTGAATTATCTGTGAACAACCCTTCCCTTCCATTCCCATTATGAACTGGGTTGTTAATTCTCAGGGATTATAGTGAGGTCAGGATCTCATGACTCACAACCTTTCTCCTTCTTAATATAGCAAATGCTTCCAAAAGCCCTTATAAAAAGATATGAGTTGCTGGAGAGATGGCTCAGTGGTTAAGAATACTGAGTATTTTCCAGAGGACCCAGGTTCAATTCCCAGTACCCACATGACAGCTCACATCTGTCTGTAACTCCAGTCCAGGCAACAAAACACCCATGGCAAAATACCAAGGCACATAAAATAAAAATAAATAAATTTCAAAAAGATATACAACTGACATAAAAGCAGGCAAAGGAGATGGATTTAAAAAAACCCACAGAAAAAATATTGAATGGCCAATAAATCTGTGTAAGAAATGAGGAAATACACTAAAATGGAAGGGATGCTGATGGGGAAACAGCTTTAGCCTATCAGGCTAGTAGCCCCACCCCACCATTAGCCATTGGCTGATTGTTCGGGGTTGGACCATCAGGTCCCAGTTAGGTATAAAAGGTTGAGTCCCCGTGAAAAAGCTCTCTCTGCGTGGATCTTGGGTCAGTCGGTAAGCGTCTTCGGAGAAGCACGGATCCAGGTTCTGGTATTGTAAATCTGCTTGTGTCCCTTATCCCTATTAAAGTGTGTGCTTTAAAGAGTGGGCAATATTTAATTGAATCAACATGTGGTATTCATATGCAGAATGCAAAATAAAATAATAAAGCATTTCCGCCTATCAGCCTGTGAAAGCATAAGGACAGGAATATCCTGCGGTATTGGCATGGCGGTCTAGAAAAGAGGTCATTGAAGGACTTTGGCAATGACTACAAAAGTCTTCTAATTCTCCCAACCAATCTCTTCACACCTACAAATTTATCCTCAAAAGATGTTTAAGAATAAATGTATAAGAACATAACAATATCCTCAAGAACCTTCCTTGGGGCCTCGTCTTCATAGAAAATGTGGAGAAACTCTATTTATTGATGACTCTGGATAATGAATTTAAAAACTCCAGATTTGACTTGGGTAAATAAAAACTAATAATTCACACATTGGAATGTTTTTCAGCCATTGAGAGGGATCTATTCATATAATATATATATTATTATACACATTATATATATATATATATATATATTGCACACAGATACTCACACATTTTTGGCATGGAAAGGTTCTCAAGATCTATTGTTAACTGAATAAAATCAATTCACAAAAAAGTCCATTGTCAGACAATAAGCATAATTATCTTATAGTATGAGGACATTTTTCACTTAAAAACAGTCCAATGGCTGGTGTGGTGGTCTGAATAGCAATGGCCCTCATTGACTCATGTGTTTGAACGCTTGGCCTGTAGCGAGGTGTGCCCTTGTTGGAGGGTGGGTTTTGAGGTCTCATATGCTCAGGCTAGGTAGGCCTAGTATGGTAGTCTCCTTCTGCTGCCTGCAGATCAAAATGTAGAACTCTTAGCTTCTTCTCCAGCACCATGTCTGCCTGCATGCTGCCATACTCCCTGCCATGATGATAATGGACTAAACCTCTGAACTGTAAGCCTGCTCCACTTAAATGGTTTCCTTTATGAGAGTTGTCATGGTCATGGTTTCTCTTCACAGCAATAAAACCCTAAGACAGCTAGGTATGGTAACACACACCTTTAATTCGGCACTTGGAAGGGAGAGGTAGGTGGATTTTCCTCTTGCCAACTTTCCTACTTATTACCAAAGGCTCCATTATCCTGGAAAGTTTAACAGACCCACTCCTTGTGTGGGCGATTTCTATTATATCCATGTGCATGACCTAAAGGTTGCAACTTCAAGGCCATCCTTATCTACATAGAGAGTTCCATACCAGTCAGAAGTACATACTGAGACCCTATCTCAATGAAATAAAACAAACCCAAATAAAAAACGCATACCAACATTTATTGAATGTTTGATATGTGACGATCTGTAAAGCAGACAGTTGCTGTGTGTTAAGTCATTTGTCCCTTCTCCTTGAGATCCATGCTTGTATTAGCCTCATCTTAAAGCCAAGGATGCAGAGTTCTAGGGCAGTTGGTCCAACTGACTCAAACAAACAGAAAGAAGTTGATGGAGCTGGGATTTGCACATAGGCAGTTTGACTACAAAGTCTTTGCATTTTCTACTCTACGGTACAACGTCTCAGAATTCTGTGATAATGACTTGAGGATCGCTGCAGGGTTTGAGGTTTTGTGCTGATTTGGATTTGGACTATAACAAAGCTGTAGGCAATACTCTTTTACTGCCTGCCTCTCTGCCTTGTTCAAGGTGATCAATGTGCCTGTGTTCTTTAAAAAAAATATAAAGAATGTTTATCAGAACAACAAATAAACCCTCTTTAATTAAAAAAAAGCTTTTAGAACACAGAAAAGATTTTTTAAATTACAATACTTAAAAATTCATAACAGTATTGTGTAAAATTTATGATAGCAACTCCACGTCATCAAGAGGAGCCAGTCAGTCCTCCTTTTGCAACACAGTGCAGATATGTTGACCAATCAGTCCTCCTTTTGCAATACAGTGCAGATATATTGACCAATCAATCAGTCCTCCTTTTGGAATACAGTGCAAACACATTGACCAATCAGTCCTCCTTTTGCAACACAGTGCAGACACCAATAGGTCTGACATAAGGAGATGTGTGTGCGCTGTGAGAAGGCATAGCACCCTTAGCCTCTAAGAGTGTGCAAACAACTTTAATGCAGTAAGGTACTGCATTAAAAATTTTAAAGCACAACTCAAAATTCAAAATGAGGCTGCAGGAAAAGGACAGTGCAAGGCTGGAAACCCCTGAATTGTTCAGAATTCCTGGCATTGCCAGACAAATCTGTAAGTAAAAACCAGTTTCTTAAAAAGCAATGCCTGTGGTCCCAGCATTTGGGAGGTTGAGACAAGAATATTTCATGTTTCTGGCTAGCTTGGGCTGCGTGGTGGGCTTGAGGACAGACTGAGCTGCACAAGGACTCTCCAAGCAAGCAAGCAAGCAAGCAAGAAAATTACTCTCATATTCTGTACATTCACCACAGCTTCTCTGACATACCAGAAATGCACCTGAGGGATGGATAGGTGGGTGGATGGATGAGCTGTTCTTACTCTGTTACCTGTTCATTCTGCTAGGAGACCTTTATGATAAGGAACTGTACCAATGATTCGCTGCTATCTACAGTGGTGAGAAAATGTAACATTACAGATGTGCAGACTAGGCTGCTACAGCTGCATTATGAACTGTGCACACACAGAGCAGGTCTCCACTGCACCTGGAGTCTCTCGGGGAACTATTTGGTGTATGGTTGGCATCTGCCAGCTATTTTGGATAAAAGAACAAACAACAACATGGGACACCTTTGCCTTCTTATCCTTGAGAGCAGGGGAGGGAGCAGGAGTCAAGAAGCTACTGTTGTTTTTGTACTGAAAGTCAGTCAAAGAGGATCAAAATTAAATGCATTTCTTACGTTTTTGGTCAAGAGATGCTGAGAGCTTTTGACTCTTCTCCTGGATGGACTGGACACTGAAAGAGATAAAGAAATGGTCTTAGAAAATGCCTGTAAGGCAGCAGTACAGACCTGAGAATGTTTGGTCCTGGTTGGGGGGTCTACTGGGAAGGAGTTGGGAAGAAAAAGCTGAGTCCCACTGCAGTTAAAGATGTCACTCGGCTTGACTACGATAAAATCTCTATAGCATCATTTGCAATAGCTAAAGGTTGCTAAGAACCCAGTGCCCGTCAACAGATGAATGGATAAATATGGTATACCCACACACTGGGACACTGCTCAGCCTTGAAAAGCAAAGGAAGCATGCATAAACCTTGAGAAATGGTGCTAGGTTAAATGAGAAAAAAGAAGAGCTATTCCATGCATGACTCTACCTATCTGAGGTATATAGGGCAGTTGACGTCATTGAAATGCAAAATAGAACAATCATTCCCAGGGCCTGGGAGGCGGGAGGAGTGGGGCATTATTGTTATTGGCATAGAGTTTCTGTTTGGGCTAATGAAAAAGTCAGGAGACCAATGGGGCAGTGGTGTGTGGCATGATGAAGGTACACACCAGTGATCTCTACATCTGGTGTGGGTAAATGGTAATGGTAACTTTTACTCTGTGTGTGTTCGTGTGTCTGTCTGTGTGTGTATGTATGTATGTATGTATGTATGTATGTATGTATGTATGTATGTATACATGTATGTGTATGTCAGTGTGTGGAAACCATAACTTAAAATCTTCTTAGTAGGGCAAGAGAGCTTAGTTGCTAGCATGCTTGCCTGCAATGCATGCAGTCCTGGAGCTGACCCACAGGACCACATGAAACCTGGTGTGTTGGTTCACATCTGTAATCTCAGAATTTGGGAAATGGAGACAGGAGGAAAATAAGGAGTTCAAAGTCATCCTTGGGTACATAGTGAATTCTAGCTAGCCTGGACTAACAAAAGAACCCTATCTGGAAAAAAAAATTTAAAAATCAATTAGCTATTAAAAAGTTATAGTGCTTTGCTGGGCCGCAGTGTGGATCTTACTATAGTAATAGCCACTATCCTCAGCTCTGGTAACTAGCATTTCATTTCATGAAGTTGACCACTCCAGATTCCTCACATCAGGGGAACATATCCGTAATGTTTGGCCTTGTATGTTTCATGCCACCCTATGCCCAGTCATATCTATGTCTACCTTCCATATTGCTATGATCTACTAGGACCCAAATCCTGCTTTGTCTTTATCCTGGTTGACTTCTTAATACATATCAAATAAGTGGCATAAGAGTGCTTCCTCCTGAAACTGGAGTTTCTGTAAAGCAAAGGACATGGTCAACAAGACAAATTGGAAGCCTACAGAATGGGAAAAGGTCTACACCAACCCCACTTTGGACAGAGGTCTGATTTCCAAAATACTCAAAGAACTCAAGAAACTGGTCATCAAAAGAACAAATGATCCAATAAAAATATGGGGTTCAGACCTAAACAGAGAACTCTCAACAGATGAATCTAAAATGACTGAAAGACACTTAAGAAATGTTCAACATTCTTAGCCATCAGATAAATGCAAATCAAAACAACTGTGAGATCCATCTTACACCTGTAAGAATGGCCAATATCAAAAACACTGATGACAACTTATGCTGGAGAAGATGTGGGATAAGAGGAACACTCCTGCATTGCTGGTGGGAATGCAAGCTGGTACAGCTGCTTTAGAAATAAGTATGGCAATTTCTCAGAAAATTAGGAAACAACCTACCTCAAGACCCAGCAATACCACTCTTGGTTATATACCCAAAGAATGCTCAGCCATATACCACAAGGACATGTGCTCAACTGTGTTCATAGTAGCCTTATTTGTAATAGCCAGAACCTGGAAACAACCTAAATGCCCCTCGACCAAAGAATGGATAAAGAAAATGTAGTACATTTACACAATGGAGAGTATTACACACTGGGAAAACAAATGACATCTTGAAATTTGCAGGCAAATGGAATGATCTAGAAAACAACATATTGAGTGAGGTAACCCAGACCCAGAAAGACAAATATCATACATACTTATTCATAAATGGCTTTTAGAATAAAGCAAAGAAAACCAGCCTACAATCCACAATCCCAGAGAACCTAGACAACAAAGAGGACCCTAAGAGAAACATACATGGATCTAATCTACATGGGAAGGAGAAAAAGATAAGATCTAGTGAGTAAATTGGGAGCATTGGGATCTTGGGAGAAGGTAGAAGGAGGGGTAGGGAGGGAGGGGAGCAGAGAAAAATATATAGTTTAATTTAAAAAAAAAAAGGAGGCTATCCCTGTTATCCTCTGCCAAGTCCTTGTAGCCATGAAGACTGGAATTCACCATGCTGACAGATACACTGACTAATAGCCAGGAACTTCAACTTCCTCCAGCTGGGTGTGAATGTGAACCTGACAGACTGTTTTCTCACTCTCTCAAAGCCTCCCTTTCTCCATGTGACAGACAGGAATAATAGTGGCACTCCCAGTAGAGGGTTATGTCAAGGGGGTAAATGAACCAGCCTTCATGAAGTCCTTGCCCAGAACCTGGCAAAGAGCAAGCACCCAGGAAATAGTGTGGTCCACAGAACTTTTCTGCCAGACAAAGGCAGGAGGAAGACAAAGTAATCATGACTTCTGCTCCTGCTTCAGCTGGGAACTCTTCTTGCTGCCTATCTCACAGCCTCCTGCTGTTCCTTGGCTCCCCACCCCTTCCCTGGGGTACTTGTAGGAAGTAAGTTCTGGTACAACATCTGAGTGGAATACAACTTTCATCTTTAGAGGTCGCCGTGAGCTGTGTCTACGACACACAGTTCCTGGAAGGGCTCTTTCTCTATAGAATAAGAGGACATACACAGTCTCAGCTATAGACTTGGCTATGGTCTGTGTTTTTAAGATACATTAGAAACGGGGCTGGAGAGATTTTTCAGAGGTTAAGAGCACTGACTGATCTTCCAGAGGACCTAAGTTTAGCTCCATGAACCCATATGTCGGCTCACAACTGTCTGTAACTCAACTCTCAGGGGACCTGAAACTTCCCATGGCAAAACATTAATGCACATTTAAAAAACTACATTAGAAACACCATACTGTTACAAGGTAGTAAGACAGCCCCATTGAGCAGTGTAGCTATCAGCCTGATCCCAACACACATACATTGGAAAGAGAAGTAGCAAACAGATATGATAATGGCTCAAGTTGAGCCTGGTGGTGATGGCCGGTCACCCTCATCTCTACTCTGGGTTGTCATGCATCATGGGTCCCACCGCATTGCGAGTCTCTAGGGATACAACATTCACTCAGTTCATGAAAGAATGGAGGCCACACTGTGTGTGTCTGTGTGCATGTGGTGTGATGTATGTACCTGTTAGTGTGTGTATATGTGTGTGTTGCAGTGCATCTACCTATTAGTGTGTTATGTATGTGTGTATGTGTGTGTATTGTGGAATATGTACTTTTTAGTGTGTGTGTTATAGTGTATGTACTTGTTAATGTGTACGTCCATGTGAGTTGTGGAGTATGCACTTGTTAGTGTGTTCATACATGTGTGTCATGGTATGTGTACCTGTGTGCTGTGTTTGTGCTTTGTGGGAGGGGGCAGAGGTTGACACTGAATGGCTTTCCTTCATTGTTTTCTATATTTTATTATATATTTTGAGATGGGTCTCTCATTAAACTCATCAATTGGTAGCTCATCAATTTGGCTAACCTGGCTGCTGATGAGCTTCAAGGATCTACTGGGCTTTTTCCTCCTGAATTATGGCCAGATGTCACTTGCCTGGCTTTTTACCTGGTTCTGAAGGTCTGGACTCAGTTCCTTGTGTTGTGAGGAAGGCACGTTGCTTATTGAGCCCAGCCTCCACATTCTTTTTGAGATAGGGTTTTACATTTAACCCAGGCTTGCCTAGAGATCATGATTCTCCTGTCTCAACCTCTCAAGTGCTGGGACCACAGATTGCACCCCCACAGCAGGTGCAGGGCTTTCGCTCCTAACCTAGGCTATCTAGGCTGTGCTATCTACAATGCTGAGCCTGTTCGGGGGAGATTTGTTGTTCATTGGTGCCCACGGATCCTGCATAGCCTCTGGGAAATGGCCCACTCAGGGAATCCAGACCTTGTTAGACGAAGTTGAGTAAACTGGTCTTTCTGGAGGCAACCTAGAGTAAGGGTTATTTGTTGATTCTATACGCAGCGACTCAGAATTGAGAGCATCAGCTCCTCTCCATGGGAGCCTTCTGCTGGAAGTCTCTCAGGAGGCCCCAGGGAGGCATAGAAAGAGTCGTGCTCCACCCACTGAGGCCCCTCTAAAAGCTGCAAATAATCCTTTCTAGAAAATTAGTCCCTAGCAGTGAAGAGACCATGAATACTTAGTTTAAGGCACAATGACGGATGAAGACAGAAAGAATATAGGACCAAACATTTATCTTTAATGAGCACATTCATGGCCACACATACAAGCTGAAAACATAAATTGCTTTGTATGTGATGTGTTTGATACTACATGATCAAGTCAGCTCCATTGCAGCAGCTCCATGTATCAGTCCACTTATTCTCCATGATAACGTTGGAAGCTAAGTTTTTTTTTTTTTTAATATTTTGCAAAAGTGGGAACTCATGCAAGAAGGAGTTAAGTAGCTGGTCCAAGGTCACATAGTACAGAAACGGCCGCAGAAATCTCATAACCGCTTTATCGAGGACTTTTTCTTCTTACTTTTTAAATGACAAGAAAAAGATATACTTGTTCTCCTCCTTTAGGACAGTGTGCTGCTCTATGCTGCAGTTGGCCTCGGTCCTGAGAGCCTCAGGCCTTAGCTTTCTTGGACTACAGACATGAGCTCCCCTTCTCAGTGAAAACAGATGTACTAGGATGTTTGCTTCCCAAGGGTTAGCGAGGAGATCTTACACCTTTTTCACCTTGTCTATGTCTCCTTCCATCCTTCTCCGGGGTCACGGAGCTCATTGGGTTTTTATCACATGTGGGCTTTGTTTTGCATATTTTGTCCCCAAAATAAGCCCATAAACACTGTGCAGAATCGTCTATGGTTCCAAGTATGCTATTGAGCATATATACATTTTCAGCTTTCTCTTTCTTCTTTCCCACTCAGTTTGCATCCACAGGACTTGTGGGGTAGTTCAGTGGTTCAGCACTTGCTTCCCATTTATGTGCCCCTGGTTCACCAGTAGCAATGAAACCCTTTCCCCCTCAAATAAAAAGAAAACCCACAGAAGCAAACACAGTGATAGAACTAATGGAAAGGTCACTTCTATTCACACAGATCTAGCTGGTTCCTCTTCAGTCAACTCCTACACATGGGCATTCTCCCAGCTCCTCTTCTTCCCTCCCCCTCCCTCTGTAGTAGATGTCAAGAGCTCAATTTATGTTCAGCTGTCTGTCTATGTCCAGACTGAGTCTCGCCCTCCCCCTGATCCCCAGCAAGGCCCTTGTCTGTGGCTGACATCAGAGGGGAGGGAGAGAAGAATTGTTTGAACGTGGGCTTAGGGCACCAACAAACACCCAGACCGTTTTGTCACAGCGTCACGCGTCACAGTGACACAGGGGTGAGCCTCTGTCTCAGCAAGTCAAGGGGCTGCAGGGTCAGAACAATGTCAAGGCAGAGGGCTCTGTAATGGATCACCAGCACTCCCCTGTAAGACAGTCTTGCAAAGCCCTTCCCGGGGCTTTGCACCAATTGCCAGGAACCAGAGCTTATAAAGCCAAGGTTCTGAGGTGGTGCCTTTTGGTGGTACCGGGTGAGGTGATTGTGGGGTTCTGTGGAGAAGTCAGCCTGGGACCGGAGTCCAGTTTTATTGCCCTTCTGGGTGTCAGGCCACTGGGGAGCTTTCCTCTTCCCAAGTCAGACAGAGTTGGCCTTGGGACAGCCGATTCTCCTTTCAGAACCTGCTTTCTCACCGCAGACAATGCAAAAGCCTGTCAGCTACCCTGGAAATTATGTTTCCATCTCTGTCACTTGCTGTCCCTGTCACCGAACCCGGCTGGGTTGCCCGTGTTGGATTAAGTGAAGCAGGAAGCGCTACACTGCCCTCATCCCCACCTTGATAGATTGTTTCCCTATGATCTATGTTTATCCTTGTACCCCCTTTTCAGAATCAGAAGGGAGGGGGGATGATCAAAAGTCATCAAAACAGAGAAGCCAGCAGACCTCAGGAGCCGAGGGTGCCATGCACCGGTGTACCTTAGTCCAACAGCAATCAGACACCTCCCGCCTGAGATGCCATAGTAGGGGACTCCAAGGGCGATCTTTACTCACCCTTGGATGGAATCACGGTGGTGAAAACTTCAATATTCTCATCACTGCAGCTGTAGATCTGATGCATGGTCTCAGCCTCCTGCCCTGCAGGGTGTCCGGCAGCCGGTGGCTTCTCTCGGGAACCCTAGTCCCAGGGTTTCCTAAGCCAGTCTGGTTCTGGGATCATTGTGCAGGGTCCACAAAAGGCTGACTGCCTGTGCCTCTCACGACAGTCTCCACCGCAACATTTCCTAATCCCATCTGTCTTTTTTTTTTTTTTTAAATGAATCCTATTATTGCAAACCTTTGATTGAAACGCGAAGGCTTCCGTCTCCCCCAGCTAGGATGTACTTAACATTTTTATTTTGCAGTGTCTGCTGCAGTGAATTTGGAAGTCTTTTGTGAAGTGACGAAGTAAAATCGCCTACTCGGTTAGCGCCCAGCTTGGCTGAAGGAAACGTCAGTTTTGCTATCAGTCATGCCCGGGTCTCATTCCAAAAAGGAAGGAGTTTTTTTCCCTCCAGGGGAACTGGATCTTCATTTGTCATGTGTTAATTTGGCTCCCTTTAAAGTTTCTATTTTAGACAAAAGAACTGTTTTTCCACCACAGATTTGCTTCAATCCGTTGCGACAAGGCTTACATTTCAGGAGGTGAGCGGTTAGTGTTTCTTTGTACAACCCTACAGGTGTGCACAGCCGTGCAACAGACAGTGCACACTCTCAAGGACCCATTTATAGGATAGCTATATTTTTATTATTTTTCTGTATTCAAATGTATTTATTACCTTATCTTTCTATGCTATATATCCTAAAATATGCTAATTTTCCCATATATATATATATACACACACACACACAAACTAATGTCATGGTTGATATACATTTTATAAAGATATGTAAGCATATACATTTTATCCAATCCCACTACCTTTTATTATGCTGTGACCTCACAATACTATTTTTTAACTTCATAATAGTGATGGAATATAATGATATTAACAATGACAGCTGCCGTATTAAATATTTGTTACGAGCCAGGCAGCTTACCATATGATCTCACTAAATATCCGGAACTAACCAGGAGCTCTAGCTATTTATTGCTTTAACATGGTATACTTGAGAAACTGAGGTATGAAGACTGGCTTTTCTGGTGATTAAAATAGCTAATTTGTGCCAAAAATAGGATTTAATCCCTAGATTGATTGAAAAGTTAAGGCAATAACTTCTCACATTTTCATTCTCTCTCTCTCTCTCTCTCTCTCTCTCTCTCTCTCTCTCTCTCTCTCTGTGTGTGTGTGTGTGTGTGTGTATGTGTGTAATGTGTGTATCTCATGCTATAGCCCAGGTTGGCCCTGAACTCATAGCCTGCCCAGTGTAGGGATTACAGGTATGCACAACTTTATTCTATTTTTATAAACATATTTTAATTTAATGTATGAATATTTTCCCTGCATAGGACATCAGATTCTTTGGACTGGAATTACAGATGGCTGTGAGTTAACATGTGCCTGGTCCTCTAGAAGAGTAGTTGGTGCTCTTAACCACTGAACCATCCATCTCTCCAGATGCTTTGTGGCTCTATTCTTTAATCTCAGGACTCACCCTTCTTTGACCTCGGGTGAACCTAGTTCACACGTTAGACATGGAGTTATGTCCAGTGATTGTTTCTATGTTGACACATTTGGAGCATTTGCTTCCTAGGTAGTTTTCAGCACTTCAGCTCTTTCTCTGAGAATTGCACCTTTCATTGAGGGTACTTCTGGGTAGCCATGCTTGCTCAGTCTGGACTAACCTCTGTGGCCACATTTGACTGAGCCAAGGTGAATGGCTAATCCCATCTGCTGCCTCCTGAGTAACTGCAATGGGGCCTTGGCCTGGGGCCAGAAGAAAAGTGTAAACTCCAATACCAGAGGTATGATCTGGGCCTGTAAATTCAATCCTAATAGTAGAGACTGGGGCAAGAGGATTACAGCATGGGTAACATAGAGAGTTCAAGGCCAGAATGAGCTACATAGGCAGACCTTGTCTCAAAGACAAAGCAAAACACTAGAAACTGAGATGGGGCCATCATGATCATGCAGAGGGGAAAATGCTCCCTGTGCAAATCTGAGGACCTGAGTTCAGTCCCCAGGTCCCACAGTGAAAGGCGATAATTGACTCCTGAAGTTGCCCTCTGACCTCCACATGCATCCATGCATCCACACTCTCACACACAACAACACTAGTAAAATAACAGTAATGGCAGACTGGAAGGAGCCTGGGCTCTAAATGTAAACATCAAAGAAAGAGTTTTAACTGAGGAGGGCAAGCATTTACATCAAGACCCATACTGTGTGTGTGTGGTCATGCACACACTCACTGAGGGCCAGGGTAGGAGCTGGGAATGAGACAGAGCGTGGTGGGGGTGGGGTGAGGGCTGAGGTGGAAAATAAAGAAGCAGAGGTGAGACAAGAAGAAACTTTGGCCTGTTTCCGCCTTTCCTCTGGGCCCAACATCTTTCTTCTCTTGGGCTTAAAAAGATACCCAGTCTTCACAAGGCAGCTTTCTTTTGATGTAAGAATAAGTAGGCTTCATTCATTTTTAGCGGAAAGATTGACTGTTTGAAAAACTTGTTGGTCTGTATTGTGTATACATTTTATGACCTTTACAGTAAATAAAACTTCGGATACTGTCAAACTTAGAGGGCATAGAATAAAAGATGCAGAATTACATTAATGAATTTGAATGGTTGACTAGAACCCACTAAATGGAATTTAGCAAAAAGAAACATAAATATCTGGCCTTGAATTTGTAAAACTAGCCAATACTGATTTAGTAGCAATTTACTGATAAGAAATATGAACTTTTGAAAATAAACATAAGCATAACAAGTAGCAATATTGAAGTGTCAGCACTAAAATACACAAAGACATGTGGACCACCATTAATTAAAATTAACAACTTGAGGCTGGAGAGGCTGCTCAGCCGTTGGTGATTAAGGGTGCGTGCTGCTCTTGCAAAGGACTAGAGTTCAGGTACCAGCATCGATAGTGTTTCCCAGCTGCCCTTAACCCTAGTTCCAGGGGATCTGGTGCCTTCTTTTAACCTCTGAGGGCACGTATATGCATATACGTGCTTGTGGGCACGTATGCGCACGTGTGTGTGCACACACAGAGCGAATCTTTAAATATTAAGACCTTTGGGGGGATTATACTAGATCTAATTCCAAGGGATGGAAATGGGATTAGGTTTTATCCAAGAAAAGCCAAACTTAATCAATTAGAGTATATTGTGTCGTATCTAATTAACGAGCCTGAAATATGGAAAGTAAATGGGCTGATGTAGGGAAACACACTCAGAAAACACAGTTCTGAACAAGTCATTCTTTTTGTTTGAGGTATTTTTAACTAATAAGTCTAGCATAAGATTGCTATATCAAATACAAACTGTTGATGGGACTACTAAAAAATCAAAGCCCGCTTCCTGAGGCTCAGTTTCACTTCCTAAGAGTGTTCTCTGTATATCCTGGTGGGTGTATTAGCAGATTTTCATGCTTATTTATAAGTCTATATTATGAATCTTTAAAAAACAGAAATTGAGTTATACTATCAAATGTCAGCATCTCCTTTTGGTAGGAGACCTCTGAGTTCTAAGAATTCATTCCTCTCTCTCCATAGTTGATTTCTACTTTTAAAAATTAGAAACAAGTCACAGGGGTGATGGCTCCTTTGCTCGTTGTGCAGCCATGAAGATCCATGTTTGGTCCCCAGTGCTCTTACGAAAAGCCAGCAGTGGTAAAGACTCGTAATGTCAGCCCTGTAATGCTGGGATGTAATGTGGAGGTACATACCGGAAGATCCCGGGACCAGTCAGTCTAGCCTAATCCGTTAGCTCTGGGCAAGAAGGAGATGCTGTCCCGAAGGAAGCTGATGGCTGGTAGAGGATGATGCCAAGACTGTCTTCTGGCTTGCACAGTACCCATATGCACATACACACTTTCATTAAAAAGGAAACTACAACACATTGTATCCTTGTCTAAGCACCTTTTTAGATGCCCCTGTCTGGCCTCTGTGTCATGGGCCTGGTACTTTACAATCCTTGTATGGGTGAATGGCTGAGCCTCTTTAGAGATGCAAAGGATATAATCTACATGAGACAGGAAGCATGCATCACACGCATGAATATTAGTGTCAGCTCCTGCCCAGGATGAATCTACACATAGTTAGGCCTTCTCTGGCCTGAGTACCAACTTTTCCTCCTAAGGCCTAGGAATCACCACTGAGGCTTTCTCCATGATTACACAGGGTGCTCACTTAGTGACTTCACTCTCTCGCGCGCGCGCACGCACACACACACACACACACACACACACACACACACACACACACACACACGTTGATCTCCGTAGTTACTCCAAGGGTAGTCATATCAGGGGAAGGGTTTCGTTCTGAGAAATGCTTGCTCTCTATTGGGGAATGGGAGAGACTTTATGGTGTAGTCTCCCCTCCTCCCTCTCCTTTCTCTTTAACCTAAGAGCTCCAGAGATCTAACTCACCCACCAAAAGTGATATGAGAAACCTTCCTGATGAAACAGCATTTAGGGTGAATCTGAGGCTGGCCTGAGACTCCAGCGGTGTCTGAACCACTTGGAGCACTTCCTAAAATACAGATTCTGGTTCCAATGGTCTAATGTGGGGTGGTCTTTAGGTTATTTTAGAATCCCAGGTCCCAGGGCACATTTTAGAATCAGAGCAGAAATCATCTAAGGAGAGATCTATCTATCTATCTATCTATCTATCTATCTATCTATCTATCTATCTATCTATCTATCTATGGAGGCGGGGTCTGCTTGGCCTGGAACTCACTGTGTAGACCAGGCTGGCCTCAAGCTCACAGAAACCTACTTGCCTCTCCTTCCTGAATGCTGGTTAAAGGTGTACCACCCCATCCAGCACTTGAAGAGTTTGTGACCCAAGTGAGAGGTCAGGTGCTCCTCCTAACTATTTAAAACCATTTATAAGATACATATGCAAAAATAAATCCAGTTATCTTTAACCAAGAGATATATCTGAAAATGTTTTGGACCCTAAAATATGCTCGTGTTGAGAGCTCTGGATGTCCCACTGTGGCTTTCAAATTGTCCCTACACAGAAGCAGCAACGTCTCTGGGGAGCTTGTTAGACATGCAAATTTCTCAGGTCCCTCCTCCTGCCAACCAGAAACTCTGATTCGAGTGGAGGCCAGTGTTCGGCTTGAATGAGCTCTGCAGGGGACACTCTTCCTCACAAAGTTAGAAAGCCTCTGGTACCCAGAGGGATGCTCAGCACTGCTGACAGAGCCCTCCATGATTTGGATCTGCGGTTCAATAGGCTCTGGCTGCAGATACCTCTTGGTACATTTCCAGATGCCTGGATAGCTTTCGGAGTCCCGTGTGTCACTTTCTGGCTTGTGCTGATAGTGCCTATCTACTTAACCTCACTTGCGTCAAACCCCATCACATCCAGACCTAGTGACATTCTGGTGATATGAGCCCAACAACCTGACAAGGTGTACTCACCACTGCTGGGGTTGGGGGAGGGGAGAACCTGACTCGGGTGAGTTGTAGCCAGGCTGTGGGGCCCTCAGCATCTTTGCTGGCTAACTTTGTGAAATGCGTTTATAATGTGAGCAGGTGCGACCCTCTCCTTTCAGTTCCTCTGAGAGAAGGAGAGAGGCTTCAGTCTTTAACTTAGGCAAAGTGGCGCTCTTTGGGGTATGAAGAAGACACATGATCACACAGCAGGTGCTTGGGGAGTAGCAGGGTCAGACAAAGGGTAAATTTCACTTTACAAAAAAAAAAAAACAAAAAACAAATAGGGTTTTAAAAACTGCAACTATGGATGGGTGGTGGTGGCGCACGCCTTTAATGTCAGCGTTTAAGAGGGAGAGGCAGAGGGATCTCTGTGGGTTCACGGCCAGCCTGGTCTATAGAACTAGTTCCAGGACAGCTAGAGTTGTTACACAGGGAAACCCTGTCTCGAAAAGCAAAAAACAAAAAACAAAACAAAAAAGACACCCCCAAACTGTAAGTATGCCCCGGAATATTGCATAAGTCATTTACACTAAAAATTAAATTTATTGTTTACTGAAATTTAAAGCTTACTGGCTATTTTAAGATTTGTTCTTGAACGACTTCATCAAAGTATACAATGTATTTTGGTTATATCCAGCTCTTCCCTTTCTTCCCCTCCCACTTTCATGTCATGTTTTACTCTTTCATTCTTTTATTTTATATGTTTTGTAACCCTCTGAATCCCATCACTACTGCTATCTGAGCATAGCGCTCCCCTTTCCCCAACAGCCATCTATTGGAATCGCTTCTTGGATAGGGGTGGGTCCTCATAAGCCCCTTCCACACCCACTCTAGGATGTTGACTGGCTTGATCTTGCCCAGGTAACCATAGCTGCTGTGAGGTCTTGAGGGTGACTGCCATGACGCCGTGATGCATCTGAAGACAGCGCCTCACAGTGCCGCTCCCTAGCTCCACCCCTTCTATCCCTCCTGCCCCCTTTTCTTCACTGTTTCCCCAGTCTTGAGGGCATGGGCAGAACTGTTGATGTAGATGTCAGTTTAGGGCCATTTATTCTAGCACTTTGACCATGTGTGAGTCTCTTTATTGAGGACTGTTGCCCACTGCAAAAAGAAGCTTCTCTGATGGTGACTGAGCCTAGCACTAATCTATAAGAATAAAGACAGATATTTAGAAGGCAGCTTGGTAACATAAGCATTTAGCAAAAGAAACAGTAGCAGCATCTCTTCTGGGTCTAAGATTCTTACAGCCATGGGCTTCTGACCCGGTTTACAGTACCAGGCATGAATATCTTCTTGTGGAGAAGCTGATTGCTTTCCACAAGGGCACACACATCTGTACACAGACAAGCACACACATAAGTCACACACACCTACACACACACGCACACACAAACACACACACTTCCAGGAGCACCAAAACAAGTGATCTTGATGGCTTAATCGTCCAGTTCAAGATTCTCTGGGCAATGTAGCATGGCCTCCATCTAAAAATCAAAGCCCAAAATAAAACACACAAAAAGTGATCTTGACGAACAGCTCAAGTGAACGAGGGAAACTACAAACACCTGGGGAAGAGCATCTGCTCGGGCAGGGGAAATCCGAGGCTAAGCACAGCTCAGCTTAAGCTGTGGTAGCGCATACACTTACATGGTTAACGACATAGGAAGAATGCATTTTAATATTTGTACGTGATATGTCTTGTGGGTGTGTGCATGTGTGTACATATTCATAACTTTAGTAATATTTTGTTATACAATATGCATTTCCTTTATATTTAAACAAGTTTATGTTGGATTTTCCGTTCCTTGCAACTTAAGGGCTCTTAAATGGATGCAGTACAAGTTAATCTACCTTATTTTCATCTATTTTTTAAAATACAAGGTCTTACTAATTTACCAATCAATCATTAACTCATAATCTCAAATGAGCCAAGCATCTGGGATGGGTGGTCGCTGTGTACAATCACACCTAGCTTCTATCTCGTTCTCTTCAGTGGCTTTGGTTTTGACTTAATGAAAGTCAAGATATTATTGCCATCATTTCTAGTACTAACTTACACACATGCAGGTCTATCAATATGATAATTCTTAGAAGACAAATTGGAGATCTTTGGATGATATCTAGGGATGTATTTCTAACTGTGAATTTAAAAGTGGTTGCCTCTAGGACAGAAAGTTTGGTGAATGAAGAATGAATGTTCTCCATATATTAAAAAACCAAATGTATAAATTTTAATTAAATGGGGAAAGGATGAAAATAGAAATATACGTGGAGCATAGATTTCAAAGCTAAAAATACTATGTGTAATGTTTTTTTTTAAAAAAATATACAAAGAGGGCTGGGAAATAGCTCCATGGTAGAATTCTGGCCTAGTTGCATAAGCATTAGGCTGATGTTTAGCATTGTCAAATGTTTTACAAACGGCATAACAGGTGAAGCCAATGGCAAGACAAGCTAGTTGAGTGTAACTTAGAAAGCTGCAAGTTCATGGAGTGAGGGTGTAGTGATAGAAGGTTGTTTAGTCTGTGCAAGCTACTAAGTTAGCTGCCCAACTTGAGAAAAAGCTACAAAGAAAGAAAAGAAAAAAGCCACAAGTTTAGATGGAGACGTTAAAAAATAATTTTTATTTAATTGAAAATACCAAAATATCCTCATTTAACTATGTAACCAATATAAAAAATCATTAATGAGCTAATTGAATTACTTCTTCAAGTTTTAACAAAGCAGTTAATTTGGACTCACTGTGTGTTTGGAATATGGCGTGTATTTCCCATGGACAGCACAGTCCAGTGGCTCATGTGGCTGTTGGCACCACACCGAACAGTACTGATCCTCACTGGCTCCTGGACTTTGTACTTGACTTTCTTGGTGCCCGCATCAATCCTCAAGGCAGGCTAAGTGTTCTGCTTTGGTTTCTGTTGCTCTGATAAAACACTGAACAAAAGCAACTTGGGGAGAAAAGGGTTTTTTTGATTTAACTTACAGGTTACAATGCATCATTAGGAGAAGCCAAGGCAAGAACTCTAGGCAGGAACCTAGAGACAGCAGCTAAAGCAGAGATAATGGCGGAATGCTGCTTACTGATTTGCTCAGCTACCTTCCTTTGTTGTTTTCTATTTCTATTATCATTATAAATTACACAAAATAATGAGTATCATCACAACATTTCATTCATGCATAGAATATACTTTGATCATCTTCAGTACCGATTATCATATCCTGCTCCTCATTCCCACTGTTCCCCCTCCTCTACCTCCACGACTCCTATTTATTACTTTCATGTATTTTCTATATTTCTTTTTTATTCAATTATTATTGCTACATGTATATATATGTATAAATGCATAAATACAACTTGATGAATTTATTTAGTGTTGCATCTATGTATACATATATGTATATATGTGCATATGTATATTTATATTTATAGGGTTGACCTCTTGGCACTGGATATTTAATTAGGGGGGCTCATTCCTGGGGAAGGCTGATTCTCTCTGAGCAGTCATTAATTGCTTACAGCTCTTCATTTGCAGTGGGGCCTGCAATGTGAAATTTCCCACATCCATGTGGGGATGTCAACTGATACTGTTAGTTGGTTATCAACAGGTGTTGTTTAGGCTACCATGCTGCTGAGATTTCAAGGCTGCAGCTTTCCTATTCAGTATAAGACATAGTCTCTTAGCAGACGTCTTGGTCCTTTGGCTCTTACAGGCTTTCTGCTTCCTCCTCCGTGATGGTACCTGGCCCTTAGATATGGCAGTTGTGTTGTGGATCCTGTCCATTTGGGCTGGGCTCCCCATGGTCAGCTGTTCTCTGAATGTTGACCAATTGCAGATTTCTGTGATGGTCTCCACCTGCTACAAAAAGAAGATTTCTTTAATGAGGGGTGAGAGCTACTCTTAACTGTGTATATAAGTATTTAGACTGCAGTTTACAAAAGTAGCGATTTAGGAAGGCAGCAGTAATAGATTCTCCTCCAGCCATGGGCGATTGGCTAGGCTTGTAGTTCCATCATTAGTTCCCGCCCATTGGCTAGGCTTGTAGTGCCATCTCTAGTTCCCGCCCACTGGGTGGACTTGTAGTTCCATCACTAGTTCCCGCCCATTGGGTGGACTTGTAGTTCCATCTCTAGTTCCCGCCCATTGGGAGGGACTTAAGTCTGATTAGACAGTTGTTAGTGATCTCCATGACTCAAGTACAGCTGTTGTTCTTTGGGGTATATCTTACGGTGCCGGTCACTGTTGGATGCCATAGGCGTTATAGTTGAGTAGGGCTATTAATACGCTTTTCTTCCTTGGGAACTTGTGCAGCGCCTTCCAGTAATATGAGGCTAGTCCTTCCAAGCCAGTTCCAGGTAAATTCCTCCAAGCCCTGCATCCCAAGGATGCAGTGTCCTCTTCAGCAATAAGGACTTACCTTCAAACTCCATAGGTAACCAATGCAATGGCAATAGCCTGTATCTGTGGGGAGAATCACATGGACACCCCTGAACTTGGAAGAAAGTTTCTCATGTCTGGTACTGGGATTTTGTTGGATAGACTATGGCTGTTGGGGAGGGGGACATTGTCACACTTAATGGTGTAACTTCATTTAAACTGTGTATATGTATGCATACACATACACTTATATATTACATGTAATTTTAGGTGGACAATAATAATATGATTCCTTATGGCTTTTCAAACATCCTTGGCGTTGTCTGCCCCGCCTTCTTCCTGCTCCTTCTGTGCTAGTGTCCCTCTCTAATCCTATTAAAGCCCTGCTCTCCTTTCTGATTCCTGCCTTTGTAGCACCTGCAGCCTGCAAGTCCCCTCCTTCCCCTATCTGCCTTCTGCTTCCCTGGGTTCTGTGGTTGCCTCTCTTATACAGCGCAGGCCTACCTAGGAATGAGACTCACAGTGGGCTGGACCCTCCTGTACCAATGGCAATCGGGAAAATGCCTCCCAGACACAGCCGTGGCTGATCTGATGGAGCACTCTCAGAGGTTTCCAGCTCCTCACGTGTATCAAGTCAGCAACCAAGATTAGTCATCTCACCAGGTACTTTACTCATCGTAGCTCTGTGCTGGCTACAGTGGCCTTCATGCCCTGGGAAAGGCCATGGGTGTGGCCTCTATGGTGAGTGGATCCTGGGAAAACAGAAGCCAGTGAAACTGGTTTCCGCCTGTGAAATGTATTATGCAATACTTGTTCGCTAGTGGTAGCTTTTTGCCTTATTAAATGTGTAAGCTGTTATGTGAGCAAGTTTTTCTTTTTATTAAGCAAATAAAGAAGCAAACAAAACTACAACTAGGCTGGGTGATGCATGCCTTTAATCCCAGGCATGAGTTCAAAGCCAGCCTGAGCTACACAGTGAGTTCTGGGACTCCCAGGACTACATAGAGAATCCCTGTGTCTAAAAATAAACAAACAAAAACCACCCCCAACAAAAACAACAACAAAACAAAAAACTACAAAATACATCATAAAAATGGGCGCTCCCATTTTCAAGTATCTCCATCTTGAAAAGATTTTATTTTTCCTAGTACTAATTTCAAAATGTATTCAAAGTAGAGACTGTAGTATAACGAGGCCCCACGACCTGCCACTCAATATTAGCAATGATTAACATTTTGTTTTCATTTATACTGCTTTCTCTATCACCAAAATTTTGATCTTAAGGCCAGTTTGATGTCAACTATCTCTTTGTTAATTGCAATCACGCAGGTTGAAGCCGAGTGCATTCCAGGCAACTGCTCCACCAGTATGTGCAAGTTCTACAGAGATTCTGCTTTCCCGAGTTGTGTGGTGAGATCGGAAATAAAAATCAGGTCACCAGGCCCAATGTCAAGGTAAATGCTTAGGCATTTAATCGGATGGCTTGTTCGTGACATGAACAACCAGTATTACCATTAGCTCTTGATTTATGAAGCCACATGTTCAGTCATATGACGGATGTCATTAACATCAGCGTGGCAGGTTCATTCATCTGTCCCTGCCCTGCACTCCTCAGTTATGAATGCACTCAACAGATGGGGAATTTCATGGTCACAAATGGAACTGTTTATCCTTTCATTGTTCCCATGTCAGCAATCAGACTAAATCTATTACCCAGCAATAAAAAGATCAGCCTGCTGCCATTCAGCTGTGGAAGGGACGAAGCTATGTTGAAGGGATTTAGAGTTTTAGAAGAGATAAAAGATGTAATAAGAAGCCACATAAAATTAAGACCCCAGAGAAAAATTTGAGTCTCTCATTCTTAACCCAAAGGATTAAGGGATTTGAAAGGGAAGGCCCCGTGAGTCTCCACCTTCTTTAACAGAAATACACTAGAGCCCCCTTTAATTCTAAACGCTGTGTGCTGACAGCTTTATTATGTCATTTGAAAATTCACAAACACTCAGACTGGGTTCTGAGGAAGGAGGAAATGTCGGCTGCTGAAATAGACAGTTGTCAGGGCTGTTATGAGGCTTGCGTGTCGATAACCAGTCACTTGCTCTTCAGAAGGTTCTTCCTCTGGCCTGGCCTGCAGGTCTCCAGACACTGATCTGGTAGTTCTGTGGCTCCTCCAGGCTGACGTCCGAGCATCCGAAGGGGACCGCCATGGAACTTTGTTTCTGAATGTGGATTCTAGAACACTTCTCGCATTTTGTTCTAACAGGGCATCACAGCAGGAAAGAGGTGCTGGTTCCAGCACTCATCCACAGCAGCTGAGGATCTGGACTCAGAATGTGAAATTTTGGTTAACAAAAAATAGTCTGAGGAAAAATTAGACTGGCTGTTCCGTTCTTATTCTATTTCAAATACATATTGTCAACTCAGTGCCGCGGATGCTGGCTCTGGCGGGAAAGGATGAAGATCTTCAGTGGTGAAGTCAAGTCCTTACACGAGTTAACATGTCAGAAAGGGGAATGGAGCAGACACTAAATGACAGGCACACAGAGTATGTTCTGGATTCAGAGGACTCTCAAATCAGGGTTCCTGATTCCCCTAGGGAGAAAGATAGCCTTGAGAGATTTTGGTTCTCCTTCCTCTCTCCCTTCCTTCTTTCCTTCCTTCTGTCTTTCCTTCCTTTTTTCCTTTATTACTTCCCCTCCCTCCCTCCCTTTCTCCCTCCCGCCCTCCCTTCCTTTCTTCTTTCTTTATTTCTCCTCTTTCTTCTCCTTTTTGCTGTCAGCAGTGTGGATGATCACACCCAGCGCTCACAATGCTACTCAGATGCTCTGTCATTGATCTGTGCTTCCATCCTCTACTGAAGGATTTTGATGGTGTATCTTATGAGGATCATTCTTGAACAGGGAAGGGAATGGCTTATTAGATGTTAAGAGATAGAAGCAGGAAAGCCATTAGAAAGGTGACTGTTATAACCAGGGAATGAGGTGGGATTCTGAACCAAGAGTGCCGTGGGCATGCGAGTGAGTGTGTGTGCACGTGGTGTGTATGTGTGTGTGCAGATGAGAATATGAGAAAGATAATAATTCATGATATTGTTGAAAAGGTAGCAATAGCAATGTATAAAGAGCTTAGAATAATATTTGTGCAATCTAACCTCAATGCAGTTCATATTTTCTCTTTGGGACTGTCTTTTCCAGCATGGACTACTGTAACAAATCCCTATAGCCTGGACCTAACATCCATTTTTTTAAGGCTCTGGAGGCTGGGAAAGCCAACATACATATTCTATCTAGATTCATTTCTGGTGAGAGGTGACTTCTTAGGTGGAAGGTGTCCAACTTCTTATGGTGTGTTCATGTGTAGAGAGTGAGAGCTCTGGCCTCTTTCTCTTATTTTTTTTTTGTTTGTTTGTTTGGATTTTCGAGACAGGGTTTCTCTGTGGCTTTGGAGCCTGCGCTGGAACTAGCTCTTGTAGACCAGGCTGGTCTCGAACTCACAAAGATCCGCCTGCCTCTGCCTCCCGAGTGCTGAGTGCTGGGATTAAAGGCGTGCACCACCACTGCCCGGCCCTCTTTCTCTTATTTTAAGGAGACCACACCCTTTTTATTTCATTTAAATTTAATCACCACCCAAAGATCTCACCTCAAAACATAAAAACTCTTGGAGTCTTGCTTCAGCTCTGAGAGTTGGGGAAGATATGAATTGCAGCCCACAGTAGATCCCGGGGGACATAGCAGAATAGAATGGAAAACCAGGAAGAGTGAAAGGAGAGAGATGGCTACCGACTGGGAGGGAAGGATGATGTGGGAGGGAGAGACAGCATCCTTCAAAGGTGTCTAGGAGTCTCTGCCCTGCAGAAAGCCTTCCTTGGTGTTGGAGGCCAAATGAGAGGGTGGGAGTTTGGAGACAGAGATCACAGATCCTGGACATAAAGCCCGTCTGTTTAGTGCCTGTCACTAAGCCTATATATTCTGTGAACTAAAAATTTCCTTCCCTGTATGCAGGACAGGGTGCCAGCACCTCTTTTGTCTTGATAGCCCATGACATAGCAGGCTCCTTCTTTACATTTTATAGTTTTAGTCACTGTCACAAAGTCCCAGCTGTGAAAACTGATGAGGGTGACCAAAGCAGGGGGATTGCTGAGTTTAAGGAGCTCTACTTCTGGAAGGCAGAGAACACTGCCTTCTATATAAGATATTTAAAAACATTAGGTCTGTCCCCGAACTAGGGTCACGGTCCTCTTTTTACACTTAACTGTCCAATCCACACATTCCCAAGGGTCTCTTTGGCAGCTTAGCAATTATTTCTACTATTCAAATGATACTGATTTGTGTCCTGTGATGGGTGGTGAGCTCTTTAAGGTGAAAAACCTGTGCCTTATTAATCTCCATAGTCCCAGAACCTGCCATAGCAATCTCGGTGGCTACCCCAAGCAAGAACTGTGTGGAGGGTCCAGTCACTTGCTAGCAATGTGACTTTGGTCAAATAATATGAGTTGTCTGAGGCCTTATTTTAGCATCCATAAGCAGGATAATTGTAAGTGCTACTTGATTAAGCTATTTTAATTAGCAAATTATATAATGCATGCCCAACATGCAAGGAGGCAAGCACATGACCAATATTAGGTTCACAGTTATTATTACCAGGCCTGGCCTGACAAGATTGATTTGGGAGTAAAATCTGGCAAGGCATTTTACCTTTGGGACCCTCTTTTTTTTTTAATTGCCATCTTTATTTATCAAGCCAGCTAGAGGTATTAATTAGCCTCTAAGAGTTTTATATCTAATTCCCAAGGCTGTCTTTTATCACTTTTATGCGTAGCTTGTTAGGAATTCACAAGGTGAATGTTTCAAGAGACTCTTTACCACAAAGGCCACAGAGATGGCAAATCAGCACACAACAGGATGCTCACCAGTGTAACAGGAATCAAATCTGCGACAAGAGCTCCCAGCAGTGCATAATCCCCGTGTGAGAACGCACACCATGCGCGGTAGACCAGCCGATTTGAGGCTGACCTGGGGTGTATGAGCTTCTGTTTCTAAATAAGTGAATAGAATAGTGGTTACAAATATTTCCCCTCGTATTCAGTGCACGGTATAAAACTCACACTCGTTGGCCTGCAGTTGCCAAAGCCATCGAGGGAGCATATGCATATACAGCTTCCAGAAGTTTCTGAGTAGAGAAGCAACTTAGGCTCTTGGGAGGAGTCTTGGGGATGGTTCCCCAAGCTCAGCTTTCCCCAGGGCAGCAATCTTCGCACTAACAGGCCTGGATGACTTACAGAAAACAGCATTTGGATATTGTTCTCAGCCATTTGAACCATAGACCATGACTGGGATAATGCAGGCCTGTTGGCTAGGGGTCTACTCCCAGAGGGTTCAAGAAGGCAAAACTAAAAAAACTAAAATAAGTAAATAAATAAAGCACAAGGCAAAAAAAGAAAGAAAGAAAGAAAGAAAGAAAAAGGAAAGAAAAAAAGGAAAAGAAAAAAGATTTGGTGACTTATAGTTTTGCTTTCATGTCCAAAGTAAGTTTTCTAAGTTTGAGTTCATCAGTCCGTAGGCACTGTGCAGTCATGTAGCCTTCTGTCCATCTCTGTACATTCTGTAGGTTCAAGCAAGAACAGAACAAAACTTCTCAGGGGAAAATCACAGCTGGTGCCTACACACGCTACTGTCGGTGCTTTGTAGTGTCTTGTGCCCCAACAGGTCTCTGCCAGTACGAGGACCATCACCAGACCCAGCCCAGGCCTGGCATCTCCCGAACATTGTTTCTGCCACACCCAGCTCACAGGGTGCCAGCTGATGGCAGCAGGGTGGCAAGGATGAGTGGCAAGCAAGCCTGTGCTGTGGCTTGTCCTTAGATGGCTGCCTGCACATCAGTCAACGAGTGAGAATACCTTAGTACGCATGACACTTCTAGAGAAGAAGACGTGATTGTAAGTCCGCAGGACCCTTACCGTGCAGAGGCCTCTTCAGCTCCTCAGGGTGAAAGAATAGATAGGATTTTAACACTTATCTTTGAGCTTCTGGAGTCCAGTTACTGTTTTTTGTGCAGCAGGAAGTCAAATTAAACTGGCCTGGGAGGGCCTCAGCACACATGTCTGCTCCCCCCCCCCACACCACACACACACCTGTGTTGGGCATATACAGACATTCTTGACAGCCCCTAATCAACACAAAGTAACTTTTTATACTGTATCAGACAATGTAAGTCATCTCCAGTTGATTTATATTATGTGAGGCTATAAGTAAAGTCTATATCATTTTATAGAAACGACTTGAGCATCTTAGGATTTTTGGTATCCAAGGAGTATCTGGAAGCTCCATGGATACCAGAGGTATACTCTCCTGACGGGAAAAAAAAAGAAAAATCACAGATGGTTTTCATGGGTCCATCCATGTACAGAAACCCCGCTGCTTTCATCATTGTGCTGGGGTTTATTCTGAAGAGAAATAGGAGGAAAGAGACAAGGAAGCAACGCCTAAGGTGAGACGGCGTATATTTAGAGGAGAGGAATCAAAAGTTCATGTTTAAAATGTAAAAATTCAGCGTGGGGAAATTGAACTTAAAAAAATGACTAAAACCGTGAATGTCCACATACACGACCACCATGTGCTCCTTGCTCTGGTACTGGTGGGAATGAGACGTTGGAAGCCATCTCAATTGCTGTATTATCGGTGAATTACTAAACTCCCATCTTGTGAACTGTTGTGTGCCTCCTAAAGTAGTGCTCATGAAGATTATGTGGAAATATGGAAAAGCTTAAAATGCCATATCTTCTAAGAGAGAGAAAGATTATACCTCCCATGTGGGAAAACCGGAATGAGAAGATCACATGTTAAAAGTCGTATTTGGGTAATGGGATTAAACAACATTTTTCTTTTTCTCTTGAGTACTTTAATTAGTTTCCAAGGTATAAAAAAATGCTACAGACAGGAAAGTGATTAAACCCACCCAATTAAAAATCTAATACTTGAAGTCTTAAAGAACGAGGGTTTGAAGTTAGCTGTCCTAGCTTCATGAGGGATGCCACATGGGACATTTCAAACAGTCGGTGCAGTGTGTAGGGAGATTGCGTTTAATCTGAGAGCAATTGGAGTTGAAAAGTCAGAGAAATAAAAGCAGAAGACACCAGGCCCTCCCACACCCAGCTGCCAGCAATTCAGCTGAGGGCTTCTGGAACTCATTTCTGGCCGTTCACTGGTTATGCTCAGGAGACCGCTCCCAGGTCATTGTGATGGTGATGGCCTTCTCTGCCAGTGGCTCCCAGAGGGCCAGGCCCTTGATGGCAGCTGTCTGTGTTGGGGTGGCCTGTGCAATGTTGACCTGCAGGTGAACAGTTACCCTCTTCACACCTCTTCCCCAGGGGCAGCGTGCCTCATTAGGGTACAGTTTCTAATCCAGACAACCGTTCATCTTGTTTCCAGGGTTAAAGGGCCAGCAAAGCAATTTTTGTGCACACGCTTTCTGTTTTGATGCTGCACTTGTTTGTGCTTTGCAAGATCTTTGTGTCCAGAGCAATAAACACAATGCCTAACTCAGCACAGCCCTTCCTGGTCGTGGAGAAGGAACAAGAGACCAAAGCTAGCCCTCCGTTTATTGTGGCCCTTGACAATAATAAATCATAGTGACGAGGCTTAACTTAGAAATTGTGTTTACCTCATTAGGAAAATTAGAGATGTGTGGTTTAAGTGAAAATGTTGTCATGTGTGGTAATTCTATGAATGTAGCATTATATAAACTCTCGGATGTCATTTTTTAAATTTTTCCTCCCTTGCCAAGTAAACCAAGCAAGTGAGCCTGCAACTCCAGAAATGTTTTTTAACAGGAAATCAGTGGAAAATTAGGATTTGCAATGAAAGAAATGCACTTGTTATCTCTGTGGAAGTGTTTGATGTGCAGACATTGGCCGCACCTTCTCTCTCATACTTAAAATAGCAGGCAAGTTAAAAACACTTCTTTTTCCATGTTTTCGAATTGTAAAGAGCAAAATGATGAGTCTCAAGATAAAAAAGACCATGAAGGCCTCCTAAATCTGTTTCTAAACGCATGGCCTTTAAGTTTTCCTTTGCAGAGTCACTGTCAATGTGAATGCCAGACATTTCTGGTGAGTCACATGTAGGCATCTGGTTTCTGTTAGAAAAGGCACCAAACATTTGAGGGATAAAGAATTCATTTTTATATCTCAAGTTGTTTTCCATTAAATTTCTCAAATTCAAAATCTCACATTCAAGAGCAGCTAATATATAAAATATACTCATAACATCTTCAAGCTGAAGAGGGCTTGGTTAAATAAATTAAGATTTAGGTGTCAGGGGAGAAAAATCTAGCCTCCCAGAGTCTCTAAATAATATTGCAGCGCATTACAGAAGAGACACTCCCTGTGGGTACTTCGTCTGTGAGTCAATCAACCCCGGACTGAAAACACTGAAGGAAAAGACTTCACCAAGTTCCAGGGACCAAACCCGAGTCAGCTGTGCACCGCACGCTGTGCTGTGTGTGGGCTCTGTACGACCACACCCTGCTGGAGCCTCATGTCCCTGCTCAGCTCCCCCGTCTCCAGCACTGGCTAGCATTGCCTGTCCAGACTCTTGTGAAGTTAGACCTACATTAACACATGCAGACTTCTTTTCACTGCCGTCCCCTCACAAGACAGTACAGCAAGCCATGACACTGTTACTTTGTGTAGAAGGAATCGCAAAGTGACGTAAGGCACTAGAAGGATGTTCATAGGTTACATGGAGCTGTGGCTCATAGATGTGTGTATGTGTGTGCGTGCGTGCATGGGTGTGCGCACATACAACAATACCATTTTATGTGCATGAAGGAATTAGGCACTCATAGATTTCAGTATCTGCATGGAGTCCTGGAACCAACTGCCTAAGGACACAGAGGAGCAATGTATTGTAAGAGTTCTCTGACCTAACCTATTTGGGCATTTTTAAAGGATGGTGGTGGCAATGGGAGAATCCCCACCTCTTGTTATGCTAAATGCACTTTCATTAATTGACAAATTCTACTGAATATGACTCAGATTGTCAAAGCTGACCCATTCTCTGCCTCATTCACAGGTGGCTTCTACTCTTCCTTCGTTATTCACTTTCTGTAATTTTAGCTAGACATGGCCAACAAGATAAAGCTGGCATTTTGATGGTATCTTCTTATCTTTGGATGCTGGGTATAAAGCTCTTGAATGTTTTATAGTAATTATTGTTGTATGTGCACATGCACACACATGTGTATGTATGTGCGTGCACATATGTGTGTGCGCGCACACATGTGTGTATTGTGTCATGTGCTAAGCATGCACTCTACCATTGAGTTATACCCTTAGCCCCTCCTTCTCTTTGTGTGGCGATGTATGTGGGTGCACATGTGTGTGTAGCTGCTCACTATACATGTGTATATTTGTATGTGGGAGACAAATGTTGACACTGGGTGCCTTTGTTTTGCTCTCCACACTATTTTTTTAAATATTTATTTATTTATTTATTATGTACACAATATTCTGTCTGTATGTCTGCAGGCCAGAAGAGGGCACCAGACCCCATTACAGATGGTTGTGAGCCACCATGTGGTTGCTGGGAATTGAACTCAGGACCTTTGGAAGAACAGGCAATGCTCTTAACCTCTGAGCCATCTCTCCAGCCCTCTCCACATTATTTTTTGAGACAGAGTCCCTTAGTGAACCGGGACTGGCTCGTTAGTGGGCCCTGGGCATCTGCTTGTCTCCACCTGCCACCTGAGTTGTACGAAGCTATGACTGCAGTTGTGTGGATGCTGGGGAGTGGAGAAGATTTGAACCCAAGAATTGTAAAAACTGAAAGCATAAAACACTAACTCCATGTTTTCTCATAATTTTCTATAGCCCCAATTTCATTTTTCCAATGGTATCTTTTAATATTATGGTCCATATATTTTTTCTTTATGTGACACACTTATATATAGTTGAAAAGGTAAGCCAAACCATACTAAAATATAATTTTTGCCACTTATTTACAGCCAACATCTTTTATGAAACAGACACATATGTCCAAGAGATTTATTTCATCTTTATTAATAATACCATAGTCTTCTGCCATTTACCATATTAGTATGTATAAATGAATGTTTAGATTGTTTTAATTTTTTTACATTTTTTAAATCTTTATTTATTATGTATATAATATTCTGTCTGTGTATGCCTGCAGGTCAGAAGAGGGCACCAGACCCCATTACAGATGGCTGTGAGCCACCATGTGGTTGCTGGGAATTGAACTCAGGACCTTTAGAAGAGCAGGCAATGTTCTTAACCTCTGAGCCATCTCTCCAGCCCTGATTGTTTTAATTTTTATTACCCAAAAAAGTACTATAGAGACATCCTTGTCATTTTTTTCTTTTATACATTAATGTTAGTATTTTTTCAGGATAAATTTCTAGACATGCAGTGTCTGGACATAGTGTATTTGTATGTTTGATAGACAGTTTCTGTCCATTTGGCACATGGACTGAGAGTCAGCGTGTTCGGCAGGGTTTGGTTTAGGAACACTGATCCCTAGGGTCACGGGTTTTACATAATGCACATGGAGGAGTCTCCTGAAGGATAAAGTCACATCACATTCCATGTGCTAATTCACGGCAGCAGGTGAATTAAGTGTGGAGATGCTGACACAGGCGAGGCAGGCCCACTTCTGCTGTCTGTCAACGGTGGTGATCATTTTACTGACGTGGTAATTAGTACAGTTTCATTGATGCTTCAAACAAGGCAGACAAGTCCTCTTCTGACTGGGCACGGGGCGCAAGCTTGGTGACCCTTTCCTGAGACAGTAAACAAAAGGAGTTATCTGGGGCTTGGAAGTGACAGTGCCAACGCTATGTGCTCATGGTTAAAAACAAAACAAAAACAAATGAACGATGAACAAAGAAACTCCCCCCACCCCCGGTCCCAAGCCATATTCCCGGGCTAATTCCCAGCTCAGGTTCCTCAAGAACTACTTCTTTCTCAGGAGGCTTTGGAAAGCCATCAATCTTTGCCTTCTGCTCAAATGTACAGAAACAAACCATCCTGCCCCTGACCATCAGACCGGACCTGTCACTGGCTCTGCCAGCTGTCCCCAGACAGACAGTCTTGTCCCTGGTAACACCAGTGCTGCTAAGAAAAATGTAACTGCTGGACCTTGACTCAAGACCACTTCCTTCACAGCTTGGTGTTAAGACATGCAAAGTACTTTCTGTAGAAATGACCCTTTAGGCTATGTGCAACAAGGAATCTATTTTTTCCTTTATTAACCAAAGATTCATATTTACTTTTTTCAATCAGTTTAGTGGTTTACTTAATTTCTTCAGTGGTCATTATGGGTGGAGATGGTGATCTCAACAGCCTATGGCTATATGTTCTCTCAGTGGCTCCATGATCCTTCTGGGACAAGGGACTAACGAAAGATGGCTATCTGCTACCCAGATGAAATGAACACACACTACAGCACACATTGTCATGGGTCTTTGGGTCTATTTTCTGCTGATAAACAGGTGTTTGGATGTCACCCATTAGCAGACAAGCACGGTGAGGGACACAAAGGTCTGGCTGTGCTTAGTGCTCTGATCTGGTACCCAACACAGTGCTCAACACACAGCAAATGCATTACCAACAGTTAGGTGCTGAGATAATGACGATGGTGGGAAGAGGAGATAGTGGCATCTGCCAGGCACCCATATACAAGACAGACTGCAGACTCTGCCCAGTTCTATTTTCCTAGTTCAGGAATGACACCCAGTGAGTAGTTCAGACAACAACAAGGAAAAAAAATCTTAGGATACATTTGTGTGCAGGATCCCTTGATCTGCAAGTCTGCCGGAGCTACCTTCAAGATGGATCACAGCTCCCCTGCACGCCAGTCCTCTCTGAGGTACCACCTCAACCATGACCTGCAATGGGCTGTTTCCATTTTTGCTCCACTATCGCCCCCTAGAGGCTGTTCTCTTGACAGTAGCCAGATCTCCTGCCTCAGTAGAGGCCTGGGTTTACAAGTTCTCTATAAATGTCCCTTTGGGATCAGAACAAAATCATGGGGTTGCCATGCAGCTCAGCTCGTACAGTGCTTGTCTAGCACGTGAGAACCCCCAGATTCTGTCTCCAGTGCAACAAAACTAGGTATGGTTTGGTGGCTCCCACCGCTAATTTAGAACTCAGGAGATAGAGGCAGGTGTGTTAGAAATTCAAGGCCATCCTCAGTTACCTATCAAATCTGAGACCATCTTGGCATACATGAGATACAGTCTCAGAAAAAAAAAATCATGAAGTGTGATGCCTCCTCAATCTGGCTGTCTTTCAACCTTCCCTCTCTCATTGGCTCTCCCTGCAACTAGCTCATCCTCTCCCACTGCCCCCCCCCAGCTTTTTCCCTGCCCCCACTGGCTCCCTCCCCCTCCCTCCTTCCCTCCCTCTCTACTGGCTCACTGGCCACCATTGTCTCTCTCCACCTGTATCCCTCCCCACTGACTCACAACCCCCCCCCCACCACACACTGACTCACTTACCCTATTTGTTTGCTTGAGACAGGGTCTCATGTAGCCCAGACCGGCTTTAAAGTCCCTCTTTAGCAGAGGCTTGCACTACGGATCCCTCTGCCCCTACTTCCCAAGTGCTGGGATTACAGATGTGCACCAGCACACCCAGATCCACCACCCCGTTCACATTTCAACCTTCTCCTCATTCCTTCTTTCCCTAGCTGACATGTCTGGGCTGGCGATGTCACGAAAGACACTTGACTGCCCTCATTGGAGTTTCCTCCACATGGTCTGCACAGGATTTCTCTCTATCTCATTACTTAGGCATTCCATCCCACCAGGGGTCATTGTCTGGAAGTTCTTATATCTCATTTGTAGACGTGCTTTGCCTGTCTCTCCTCAGGAGAGGGGAGATGAGCTCCAGGCATAAGCCCTAAAGAACACATAGTGGGAAATCCTGACGATGCCAGGCTTGGCGATTGATTTCTTGGATATGACAGCAAAGACACAGAAGACAGAAGAGAAAACAGAAGCCTGGAATGGACTAATTCAAAATATACAACTTCTGTATACCAAAAGACCGTAGCAAGACAACGAAATGATGACCCCCAAAATGGGTAAATGCAAACAGTATATGTGATATATTAATTAATGTCCAGAATATAAAAACCATTCTTATAGTGCAACAGCAAAACACCAAAGGGATCAATCCAAAAATCAGCCAAAGTCTTGAATAGATAGTTCTCCAAAGAAAAACACATAAATAGCCAATAAGCCCAGGACAAGATGGTCAGTGTTCGTAGCCTTTAGGGCAGTGCAAATCTAATTCTCCCAGAGGCACACTGCACTGGGCAATCATAAAAACAATGGAAACTAACAAGTGCTGGAGGAGGTGAGGAGAACTGGAGCCCTTTGTGTTGTTAATAGAAATGTATGTGGTGAGGCACTATGGAATAGTTTCCCAGTGCATCAGCAAGCTAAACACTGGACTGAAATTGCACTCGGGAAGTGAAAGCGGGGACAATCATGGCCAGGCTGGGTACATAGTGAGATCCTGTCTCAAACAAACACCAGTACAATCACCACAGGAATGAGCTGTTCCACTCACAGATACTTACTCCAAAAAACTGACAGCGGGGTGCAAATGTAGGTGGTGGTTTGAATAAAAATGGCCCATGTAGGCTCAGAGGGAGTGGCACTACTAGGAGGTGTGACTTTGTTGGAGGAGGTGTGTTACCAAGTGCAGGCTTTGAGATCTCAGACGCTCAAGCCAGACCTTTGGATCCAAATGCAGAACTCTCAGCTCCCTCTCCAACACCATGTCTGCCTGTGTGCCACCATGCTCCCTGCCATAACAATAATGGACTGAATCTCTGAAACTGTAAGCCTGCCCCAGTTAAATGTTTTCCTTTATAAAAGTTGCCATGATCATGGTGTCTCTTCACAGCAATAAAACCCTAACTAAGATAATATGCTTGTATACCAGTGTTCAAAACAGTCAGATGGTAGAAACATCCCAAGGGCCTATACAGGTATGGAATGGAGAAACAAGATGTAATTTACTCATCCACAAACAGAAACAGAATTCTGACACATGCTACATTGGTCAACACATTAAGGTAAAATAAACCAGCCACAGAAGGACTGACAGTGTATGATTCCATGTATATGAGGTACCTAGCCTAGGCACTTTCGGAGACGGGAAGAAGATCTTAGGTTACTAGGGGCTGTGAGAAAGGTAATTGGGCATTTGTTCAGTGGATAGAGAGCTATTTAGAATGTTAAAAAAGTTCTGCAGTGGAGAGTGGTTTTTTTTTTGTATAGCACTGTGGACATATTAAATACCATTGAATTATACACATAAAAGTTATTAAAAAGATAAATTAATGTTAATTTACTACAATTAAAAATAAAAATGAGAAAGGAGGATGGATGACATCTTAGAGAAACTGGGCAGAAATGCTGTTGAATATGGATGAGACAAAGGCAAAATTTTTATATTCTAGCAGATCTTATTAATAGTTATTTATCAATCTATCATTTATCCTTGTCTATACTATCTATCCATCCATCCACCTATCTACTTGAATATTTATCACCTATACCTATTTGCAATCAACCACATATTTATTTATAATCAATCTACCTGTTATCTACAAATAATCTGCTTGCCTACCTACCCATCTATCTGTTTGTCTGTCTGTCTGTCTAGCTTGTGGCAGGATGAAGAGCTGGCTTTCAGTTTGTGCTATGGCCAGAGACGATGGTGATGATGGCAACGGTTTCTACAACATTTTGCTGTAACAAGGAAGAGTCCTCTGATGAGCTCAGAGTCTTTTGCCAGGACCTGTTCCTCTCTGGGGAGGCAGTTCTGGACTTTCAGGAGTGGCTTAACCACGCCTCTGCTAGCTTTCTCTTTCACACTGCCAGCCCCAGTGAATGGGCAAATATAGAGAGAGACAAAATATTTGATCCTATGCCATATAAAAGTCAAATGACTTCAGGATGAAGATGCATTGAGCAATGTGCTATTATTTACAGACACGAAGACCAAAGAACAACTGATTAACACGGGCACTGAAATAAAGACTCCACGTTTAGCAGATTCATACGATGACACCATTTCAGCTGGTCTGTCTACCAAGAGTGGGAGTGCTCGCTTAGGCAGGCGCTTCTTCCCAGTAACGAAATGTTTTGATTTAAAATGCCAATGTTTCTTCCCGGAGGTTTCAGAAATCGAGCTCCAAAAATGAGTTTGTTCTTCCCCATTCCCTCTGCAGCTGGGCCATGCAGCTGGAAGCCTCTGCATGCAGGGCTGCCATTCGCCGTCACTAGCACAGCCTGCGTGTTTGGTTAAGAAAACTGGCCAGCTCATTCTTTCTAGAGAAAACTGATCCCTCACTGCTGAACATAAAAGAGTCTTTTATCAAACACAGTCTCTATAAAACAAACTTTCCAGCAAGACTCTTTGCAGGGATCAGTATTTCATACTACCTTAAGTCTGGGAGATATTAATGAGTGAAGACTGGTTCTCTGTATGTGTAAAATTCTGAGGTTGCCATGGCATTCCTGTAAGACGTTCACTGCTGCCAAAAAACCAAAACGAAACCCCCACAACAGTTCTTCATCTGCAGGTTATTTCTGTTCTAGTGAGGGCTCTCTATGGCTGTGATAAAACATTGACCAAAACCAACTCAGGGGAGGAAGGGGCTGATTTCATCTAACAGCTCCCCAGTTCACAGCCGAACACTGAGGGCAGTCAGGGCAGGGACTCAAGGCAGGAACCTGGAGGCAGGAGCTGAAGCAGTGACCGCAGAGGAACACTGTTTTCTGGCTTGCTTTCATACTGCCAAAACCAATACCACGTGGGAGATCTTAGGCATTCCCAAGTTTGGCTACCAGCTTGAGATGCAAGCTTCCCCCACCCACCACCACAGCTTCTGTGTGCTGACCCCGAGGAAACACTCCTCAGGCGATCTCTCAGGGACAGCCAGTTCTTCAGCCCCAGCTGACCAGAATCAATCATCTCAGTAAAGCAAAGGGTTCACTTCAGTGGTGCCGGTTTATTGTTAATTACAGCTGACCAGAAACCACAGATTCTTAATTCAAAATACCAGCCAAATGGCCCAATAGTCTTTGAGGGACTCTCAATCTTCCCAGGCCTCCATCATCTGTACTTCTTTAACATTGCTTTCTCCCAGGCTCCCATAATAGCTTCTTAAGCTCTGACCACCCGGTGGCCTTTTCAAGTCAAACCTCCCAAATCCTTCCATAATTCTCCCATAACAATATGGTCATGCCCGTCACCACAATACCACACACTCTCTGGTACCAATTTCTGGTTTCCGTTGCTGTGATAAACACCGCAACCAAAAGCAACTTGGGGAGGAAAGGGTTTGTTTGGTTTCTAGGTTTATAGTTTATCATCAAGAGAAGTCAAGGCGGAAGCTGAAGTGGAGAACAGTGGAGTGCTGCCTACTGGCCCAGCTTCCTTTCTTATATACAATGGAGGACCACCTGCTCAGGGAGAGCGCCACTCACAGTGGGATGGCCCCACATCATTAAAAAAATAAGCCCTTCAGGCAAGAGCACACACAGGTCACTCTGATGGAGGCAATTCTTCATCTGGGATTTCCCCTTCCATGGGAATGCGAGTTTGGTAAAGTTACAAAAACTAACCAGCATAATAATTCTTGGAAGTAAGCAAATTCATATTCTTTTATTTTTTCTAAAATTATATTGTTATTTATTATGTGTATCTGTGTGCACCATTACACATATATGGTAGTCAGAGGGCAACTTGTGGCATTCAGTTCCCTCTACCATGTGGGTCCTAGGGACTGACTCAGGTCATTCAGGTTTCGCAGCAAGCACCTTTACCTGCTGAATCACCTCACTGGCCTTAAAAAGCTGTATTCTTGAACATAGTCCTGGGACAAACAGAAAAGACAGTATCCCTGAAATAATTCTAGGAAGCCAGCAGTCACACTGAAATCATGGTGGCCTCTAGGTCTGTGGAATTCCGGGACAAGTTTTCACGGCTCTCTTTGTTTTACTCAGTCTTGGGAAACACCTAGCTATAGTGACTGTCACCAAGCTGCTGGCTCACCTGGACAGAGGCTTTAGACGAGAAGCTGCAGGTAGGAGTTCATTCGACATGTCTACCAGGCTGGGTGTAGCCGAGGATGGAGGAGCAAAGCTGAGCCCTGCCCTCATCAGCCATAGGCTTGGCTAACAGAGCTAAGATGGTCTTACATCGTGGCTCAACAGGTTAGAGCTATGGATTTGTAGGTTGGCTCAGCACCTATGCTGTATCTCAAGACATTTGTGTTTCTCACTCATTTACATGGTTAGACGCAACTGGATCCACTGGGCTTGAAGCTAAGTCAGGGAGACCAGTGGCCCATGGGCAATATCTCACCAGTATACTGAGAAGTCAAGAAAGTGGGAGCAAGAAGCACCCAGTTGATTTTCCTTAAAAGTCTACCCACACAGGAATCTAAATTTATACTTAATGATGATAATTGTAGGTAAAGGTTGTTCATCCAATTAGATGGGACGTGTTTCCAGTTTACTGAGGTTTCCTATGTTCTATTGCTTCAAATTACTTTGTTCATTGCTTCTGTGGGCATAGGAACTGTGAGCTCAAACTGTCCAAACATCTTCTGTGAATGATGAGATTATCAACAGTCTGGATGGTGATGGGCTGGGGAAGATGCGGCTAGTTTGAGTCCTTGCTTTCCTGGAGTGGATGAGGAAAAGGTACCGCGGCTTGTGGTCAGTGGGCTGCTGCATATACAGATAGATACTCTAGCTGTTGGCTGTCCTAGAGCCAGGGAGGGGCCTGTGAATGCTGAACGCTGGACAGAAGAGCCTCATTGTGATCCCTGTTTTCCTGCTTTTCTGTATTGACTAGGAGGACTCCGGGAGTAGCTGGGTGTGGTAAGCATGGTATAGTCCATTGACTCAGCGCCCTACGTTATAGTACATTGCAATAAATGAAGATCTTGGCCCAATACGATCTGGAGTACTAGCTCCAGAGAGGTCAAACTAGAGATCACATCTTCATGTGGCTCTTGGGAGAGGGAGCTTTATATCTGTAATGATTTGACTTTATAAACATGAGTAATTTAGTTTATGTTCTTTAGCAAAGTTTAAATAAATGAAATAAGATACAGAGGGACACAGATGTGTATGAAATATACAGTTTACCCGAATGACTCAAATGCAAACTTGAAATCGTTTCAACTTAAGAGCTAAGCTTGCATTCTACGAAACAGTAGGGATCTGTGGTGATTTACCCTGTCCTTTTGGAATGGCTTTCACCGTCTTATAGGGAACTCCCGAAACTGCAGAAGTGTGGGAGTGGGAGGGGTTTCCATATATCAAGTCAGTTTGGCAGTTTGCATCTTGGGTTTTCATAAAGGATCCTTTCAGTTTTGCCACATGAAGGAACACACAGGCACAGGGAGGGGCCAGGCTGCCTCTGCACTATGGGTTCTCCAGCGGCTGGGAGGGGTGTTGCAAGGTCACTAGCAGACCTGCTCTGTGCTCAGCAGGCATGAAGGCCACGTTGTGCATCTTACCTGGGGCAGTGTCCCTTTCACCAATGAAGGGATGTCATCCTTGGAGTAACCAAGGGCACTGAGACCATCATCAACATTTAGGTCAAACAGGAGTTGTCGGAGGGTATCTGCCAACACAGGCCCGGCGTCTTGGGTCCTGGCAGTGCGGATGTCGGCTCCTAGGAGAAAAGCGCAGACCATTCGAAGGGAGGGAAGCAACTTCCAGGTCCATGTCAGTCACAGTATCAGCTGAATATGTGAACTGTCCCCAGTGCCACCTCCAAACACCGAGGTCCAGGGCCCTGCTAGGATTCTCTGACATGTCTCTGTGGTCAGTGGTCAAGCCCACAATGGCAAGACCAGGCTGAGGAGCCAACAGCTTTTTAGACGAGCTGCCTGGGGCACCAGGTCTCACAATCTCAGAGGACTTCGGATTCCTCCCTGTCCACCCTGTGTGGCAGGGGAGCAGAGTGACAGAGCCAAGGAAGGAGATGCTGAACAGAGGACAGGAAAGACAGCTGGTGCTAGGATATGGGGGTGCACATTTGTAGGGGGGTGCAGCTTATGTGGCTTTCAGAACTTGGTATTTACTGACCCCTAGAGGTGTGTGCCTTCAATGTCTTCTAGCAGCAGCAGAAAGACATGAGGCTTTTGCAAATAGCTTCAAGCAAGGACAGAGAGCTACAAATGCCACACATGGACCACGGAAAAGGAAAGAAAAATATGATGACAAGACTGTTATGTGTGACTGAAAAAGAAAAAGTTTCTGCTTTATACCTAAAAGTTTTATTTATTTATTTATTTATTTATTTATTTATTTATTTATTTATTTATTGTCTATGTTGCCAAAGGATAGGGGATGTTCCTCTTAGAAAATGTCTCAGTGCCAGCCATGCACATGAAGACTCAGGGATTGGCTCTTCCTGTGAAGATAACAACATGAAGAAGGTTGCCAAGGTTTGGAGATTTAATTTTAAGGAAAGAAGCTTAATGATTCCTAGCACAAACAATAACAGAGATGTCAGTACAGAAGGGGCATGGAGTTCTGTTCTTAGGCAGGGAAGTGTGAAACTTCCCAAGGGAGAGACACAGATTTCCCGCCCCTTATTTAACACCTGCTCTGCTGCCCGCCTATCTAAGCGGAACACCTGCGCAACCCACAAGCTAGCATTCTGCAAAGGAGGGTAGCATCAGTCGATGCCAAAACGAAATGCCGGCAAAGGGGAGGAGCCCCCTCCTCACTGCGGCACACCATAAGTCAGATTTCAGGCTCTTCCTTCTGTGAGAGAAAGGTAAACAGAACCAGATACAGGGCCAGATGGAGAGCCACACGATGAAAGGTAAACCAGGCCTGGCAAGATCCATCTGCAAGACCCAGCGGCAGCTAAGAGCAGATTAGGTGAGAGGCGTGACACAGGATATGGGCTTACAGGTTTATGATCCTGGGATAGCTGCCACCGAACACACTGCACAGATTTCTTTCCTGTGCTTTCCTGTGAAGCACTTTTTAGGGGAAAAGAAAGGTAAAATGAAAGAAAATGAACTGGTCTAGCTAACAAAAAAACCCATAAGATTTCGTAGGGAATTAACATATTTAACTGGCAATATGGGCTAATACTAAAATTCCTAAGCAGTTAGAACTGCTGTGTTTGTCTCCCAGTTTTGTTTAGCTGAGGCTCTGCCTTCTCATGATGTCTGTGCTGCCTGGAGCAGGCCCTGTAAGTTCACTGAGGTTCCCTATCTACAGTAGATCTAGCCTACAGTTTGGACTCCCCTTTAATTTTTACCATTTTCATATTTACAAAGGTCACAGCTATATCCCGGCATGGGTGCACATTTTCCTCCCTAAAGGGAAAAGGGTTACAGGCCCCTTGTAAAACTGCCAATGTGCTCACACAGGGCACACTGCAAACCGAAGCCTGGGGTTGGCTCCAAGTCCTGGGTTTCTGACATTAACATTCCCAGCACAGCACCTGGAGCTGTGGGGCACACACAAAGGGCTGGTGTGAGAGGGAGGGCCAGGGCAGTGGCCCTGTGGGAGGATGTCTGCGGTCGCTCTTGCCTTCTCGGGAATCATCTTTCCAACGGCTCAAGCTACATGGGCATAATGAAGAATTGAGTTTTTGTTACAGCCTTTCTCTTTCCGCCCACCCTAAACATAAGTAAGGGAATAAGATGTTCTACAAGTTAATCAAGTTCTCCAAGTCACCTAAAAAGACTTCTTGTTTCAGAAAAATACCAAGA
>JAQHUG010000015.1:5605241-5618470 GCA_028555095.1 Dicrostonyx torquatus
GGTTGGAGGGAGAACTGTGGTTGGAATATGAAAAAAAAAATATATACATGGCTTCATTAACATGTATATATGGTTAACATGCATGTGTGTTTAATATGCATGCTATCTGTATATGTACAAATGTATTTTGTGAATTTACATTAACACATGATAAATTAACATACATGTATGGTTATCATGCATGCATATTTAACACACATGCTGTTGGGGACTGTGAACCCCCAGACCCTGAATTTCCTGTGACCCCCTGCCTGCTGAAATAAACAACTTGTTTTCCTGTGCTTGCAGCTGCTCTGAGCACAAGACCCTCAGGAGTTCCTGATGGCAGGGGAGTGGTTTCTGGTGGGCTTGCAACTGAGAGTTAGGGAGTGGACATTTAGTCAAGGAGACCCTATATAAGCTGCCCTGGAACACAATAAAGGGGGAATTCTTGGTGTTACCCGTGTCTCTGTCTGTCTATCTGTGTGTCTGTCTCTGTGTGTGTGACTCGCGAACCATACCATAGCGCATGAAGCAGGCGTTACACTACAATATGCTGTCTGTATCTGTGCAAACAGGTTTTATACATACATTGTCTGTGTCTGCACTAACATGAAACTGTGTTGGATGTATGATCTCTGTTGTAACGTGCATGTATGATATCTATGTCAGTATTAACATTTGTATATTAATCATACCTATGTGGAAAGCTCGTGTCATATAAACAGCAATGAGCTCTGGAAAGCTTGCTTCTCTGGAGCCAGAGATCAAGTTGCCCAGCACCTCTGGGAGGAACACTAGCACATCCTGTCTCTAAAAGACATCTTTATTCCCTCTTGGCAACGGGCGCAGGAACGAGCTGCTTGTGCTGGGCCCTGTGGTTTTGTAGTTCTGTCAAGTTTCTACACTTTACTAATCACCTCTCTGTGTGATGCCGGCACGGTTTCACCAGTGGGTTCCACTGGCCAGACTCCAATTACGCTGCTCCCCGCTGATGCCTCATTCATGTCACAGCAGTTCAGCTGCCACCGACTCCCTCAAGTCCCCACCATGACTGTCTGCAACAGGGGCATGAGCAGGGAGAGCAGGGACGAGACTTACACAGGATGTCCCACTATTCCTAGGCACTGCATTTTAACAACAGAACTTCTATGACGAGTGTGCTAATGGTTGTAGAAACAAGAGGGAAGAAAAGACTAGAAAGCCCCCAGCCTCCCGCACCCTGAGGAACAGTCAAGCCATTTTTGATATGGATTTGTGCACTGGGCACACGCACATGCTGGCCACATGTCCAGGCAAGACACAGCTCCAGGTCAGCTGGAGAGCCATTGTGTAGAAGAAAGAGAAGAGTCACTGAGAGAAAACAGCAATTGTTCTCCCCCAACTTCGCAGTGTCTGGGAGATGAGACCAAGCAGATGGGTCTGGGGATAAGGCTGCCAACAGAGGGACCTACCATGTCAGTGAGACTCCTTCCTCCTCTGTGCAGTGACACCACGGCCTGAAACTGCACGCTTCCTCCCACTGACCCAATTGCCTATCTGTGCAATGATGAAGGTCAGAGTTTTCAGATAAGTAAACTGCTGCCTGCTTTGTTCTCTAATTAAAGCATTGATTTGACTGGAAATGAACAAGGCAGAGGTTCTGGAAATGCAAATTTTGATCAATGGCTAGCACAGTACCCAAGGTTTTGTTTTGTTTTGTTTTTGGTTAGTTGTAAACTAAAGCGAAGGAACAAAGTGTTTACCTGCAATCAGCGGTTTCAGAGGCGCGGTCACCGGTTTCCCCTTCCCAATGGGGGCATTGACATAATCGAGAAACTCAGAGTGAGGGCTGGACGCATACAGGTTAGCAGCTTTACAGGTGTCCATGGTGGAGCCCCCACCTACAGCCACATAGGCATCAAAGGCTCCCTTTTTGGCGAACTCAATCGCATCCATGAAGCTTGGAGAACAGAAAACAAAAGAGCCTTATGATACGTATTGACATACACTGCCATGCTGTTCAATAAGGCCTGGACAAATTTTCCACGGCAGCTATCTTGCTGGCTTCTGCACGCTAAGACCTTACCTTCTATCTGTGGGCTCCACCCTCACGCCATCATAGACCTGAAAGCTGACGTTATTCCTCACTAGGGAGTCCAGAACTGTTTGGACAGGAGGGAGCTGAGCGAGGTTCCTGTCGGTCATCAAGCAAACCTTCTTAGCGCCCATATTCTGTAGATCCTGTAATAGACAGTAACTCATAAGCCAGGCTTGAGTCAATGACACGGTGCTAGATACTTCGGGTGAGTTTAACCTGCTCTTTAGGAACACAGAATTCGAGCATTGTCCATTAATACTCATGTTTATGAGACATAACAGAGACCACCGACATCACAAATACTTGCCATGCCCACTTCCTTTGTGACCCCTGCCCCGTATCTAATGTTTGAAACAGCCATCTGAAAAAAGAGAAAGAGATTAGGTGTATTAGAGTTGGCCAATGGATTCCCGAAAGCCAGAGACGACGCCTCGCGGTTTAGAGAAAAAATGGTAAGTTCTTTAGCGAGGTCCTCTGCTCTCTCACCTCTGGCTTCCCTGCTTCTTTAAGCAAACCCTGGCTCTAGTCACACTGAAACTGTGTATCTGTCTTTTCCCAAATACATAACAAATTCTCACTTGTTTCTTCATCTTCAAATGTCTGGCCTCCCTAACCCCCGCATCGAAATTAACTCTCGAATTTCTTACTTTCCAGTGTAAACGTCTGTTCTCAGTTTTCGCCCCTTCATTTGTCCAACCCTTGTGTGTGTCCATACACACCCACGTAGCCTCCCACCCACCAACACCACTGAGGGGAGCTCTGTGGAAGGCCTTCTGCTGGACTCTAACCAAAACAGAGTTGCACGGGCTCCTGAGTTCACACACAAAAGTGGAGTTTTCACACTAACGCACGTAGGCTACTTTCAATTAAAGAACAGAACAAAACACAGCTATGGGTTGTTTGATTCATGATGTGTTCAGGTTGCTTTCTTTCTTTTTGAAAGATGGTTACTAACTCTTTAAAATGGGGATTTAAACAATCCAAGAGGGTCACCTGGGTCTCTGTCACTCTCAAATGATCCAGAAACCACCACACATTTTTTCAAGCGTCAGTAACCATGTGGGGTGAGTGGAGGCTGGCCCTTCAGCTGTGGCTGGGGTTGCTCCTAAGTTAGGAGGGGCAGGGAGTTAAACAAACAATTAAAGTAATTATGGAATTAGTATGGCAAATTGCACCAGAATTAGTTGTTTCTTTATTCTTCTTCCAAAAGATAAGTTCTTCTGTTAATTAAGGCCTGAGGCAAATTTTCAGACACTCGATAATAAAACTTGGAGAGTCTCAGAACTGGGGGCTTGTAATATTTTAATAGCTATATAAAAGGTGGTGTTTTTAATCATTATTCCTGTCTCCAGACCATAGTCCACTATCTTCACATTGCTGCACTGTGGGCACCTGCTCAGCTGAGACTGTAGCGCATCAGTTACAGACAGATTTCAGATGACACACTATTGCAGCAGCAAACCCTGTAGTCTCTTTTCAGGCCACCCATAAAAGAGAGAATGAATTGATAAACCTACCTCAAATGCATAGTCTGTTGTTTTTCCAGAAGGCGAGAGTCCGGGGGCTGGAAGCACAGAGAGGACCATCAGAGCAGGCATCAAAAACTAAGCCTATGGAATTGTTTTTCTGATAATAAAATCCAGCAGTGAACATAAAAACATCTTCCTGAAATCCCACCTAAAAGCACACCTTTTTGGCATTTCATGGTTGTACATCAAATGTAGATCAATATTTACAAAAAAAGTACTAAAAACTGGTTCTTTAAATGTCTGTGTAAAGCTAGTTGTTCTATTGGGACAGTAAGGGGGCATCAATGAATTTCCTATTTAAAGAAGTTATTGTTGTGTGTGCATGATGACTGTGGGTACCACAGCATGCCTGTGGAGGTCAGACCCATGTACATGCAAATTCTGGGGTTCATATGGTTAAATGTCCTCACCTGCTGAGTTGTCTCCCCAGGCCCTCATCTTTCCTTTTAATCTACTTATGCTCAGGTTAGCCGTAAGATACAGGAAAGTTAACAGAATAATTTGCACTACTTTTGTTTTGTTTTGTTAAAGAGGCCAGAACTAGACAACAACAACAGGACCGCATTGTTCCTTGAGGACAAAGGCGTCATCCTACCAAACCCCAAACTTCTCTAGTTCCTCTAAGGCTCTGTAGACATTCTTGCTACTAGAGTTTCTTTGGAGTTCTCTCTTTCTGAGTCATCCCCCAAGCAGAGAGAAAGCCTAAATAAATAAATAAATAAATAAAATAACTCAAAACAGTAGAAAACAAAATTCGCCTGTTTTCCCAAGGCTGATTCCACTCACAGCTGGTGGCTAGAGGCCCCACCTGCCCTGAGGGAACCTCTCAGGAAGCAGGAAAAGGCCTTGGTAACTCACTCCCTTACTCCTCATGCCTGCTGTGGCCTCTGCGCAGGAGCAGGCATGGCCTGCCCTGTCTCCTTGCTTCTCTATAGCTAACCTCCTGCCAAGGATAAAATCAGTTTCTGTGTCAATAATTCATGTGACATCCTGGGGACAGGCTGAAGCTATAATGCAGTCTGGCAAGGATTAAGGTGGAGGAGCTGAAACCTTTTGCTATTACTTTTAATTATTAAGAAATAGATTTTTTAAAGATTTTTTCTTTATTGATATTTATTGAGCTCTACATTTTTCTCTGCTCCCCTCCCTGCCTCTCCCCTCTCCCTTCGACCCTCCCCCAATGTCCCTATGCTCCCAATTTACTCAGGAGATCTTGTCTTTTTATACTTTCCCATGTATATTAGGTAAGAAATAGATTATTTTAAAAATGGAAATGGGCAAGACTTTTCTTCTAGCAATCACCTTACTTTTGTTTTTAGAGCTGTCTTTTAACCCCAAACCCTTCTTTTTGAAGAACCTAAACATTCTTAAAATAGCATAAGGGTGTTTTCAATTTGGAAAAATACGGTATTTTAAATTGAGAGCATAAATAGCATGGCATGTCATACGCTCAGATAACCTGGAGCACTCGGAGCTTTGCATTGCCAGCTTCATGGTGAGGGAAACTACTTTCATCAGCCTCCCTCCCTCCTGCCTTGGTTTCCCCTTTCCGCACTCGGTCCAGGCTAGGGGTAGGAAAAGTGAAGCGGATGGCGTGACTCAAAGTGCATTACCTTGGGAGTAAGTGTGAGAATGTGTTGGGCACTGGCATCTAGGGAAAAGAAAAAAGGGAAATATCAATAGAAACAGGAAACCCAACTGAGAAGCCTTAACTGACTCTTAAAGTATACTCTAGTCCTGGGATTAAATGGGTCGCAGCTGGCAGAGAATTGACCAGAAAGCAGCAGAAACTCCAAACTCAAGAAACCACCAAAGACAAAAACCACCGAAACAATCCTTTCCGTGAGGGTGTTTATTCAAGGGATGCCTAGCCAAGGCCTGCAGGCAGCTCTGAGGATGCCCAGGGCACACCCTGATGGGGCCCTGGATTCATGAGGCTCCAGTCAGGACTGACTGGGGCTTTCACTGAATCACGTGCCTCTTCCCACTCAGCTCGCAACCCTGGGAACTTTCTACATAGTTCTCTCACGTCTCCAAGGTAATTATCCTCAAACTGGCTCTGCACTTGAACTCCCAGAAGCTCTCAGACCACTCCCCCCACCCCATTCTCTTTGAGCTCATCCTGTCTTTATAGAACGCACGCCCAGCACAGTGTCCACGTTCTCTTTTCTAGAGACTTCTTTTCTTCCACAGCCGCTATTTCTAGGACAGTTCCTCCTTCTGGCTTCAGTTTCTCCTATTCCTTTGTTTCTCTTTATGACTCAGAGAACCTTGCCATAGCGGGGTGTCGGCAAACACTTGACTGCATAGCCTCCTCCCCACCGCGCCAAAATTCAAATTTGGAATTAAAACACCCAAGGAGGGAAAAGGTAAAGGAAGGAAAAGGGTGGTTACTCCAATGGCTCTCAGGATCTCCGGACTTCCCGAGGTCAACACAAATTATAAAGCAAGGCTGCCACCTAGTGGCCACCTGCTTCCTGCAGGGGACAGTCGGCCAGGCCCAGCTTACCGCTAGCTTTCTTTGCAGAACCTGCCTGGCATTGTGCCTCCCTTGGACAAGAGGAGCAAAGGAGAGACATCCGAAATCAACGCTGGGGACACGGCTGCCTCTTCCCACTCTTCGTGCTATTTTAAGTTCTAAGACTAACTCACTTGTAACCCTCAGCGGAGGTTCCTGCTTGTTGGTCCTCTCTTGTCTTCTGAGGATGTCCACCTGTGTTGAGGTCCTCAGCTCCCTCCTCACTATCCTTCCTAGCCTATTAAGAGATTCATGGCTGAAACCCTTAGGCTTGCTCATTCTTTGATTTTCCCTGGCCTACATTGGCAGGCTGCTTCCTTACGTCCAGCACACTCCTTGGTCCCTGGAATCAAGTCCAGGCTGGAGCCTGAGCTCTGGCCGTCTTAACTACGCTCAGCCACTTGTCCTCAAAAGGCCAACTAAGGAGTCAAGAGAGTCAAAAGCAGAGAGATTTATTCAACGTGGCTGCACTGGGCAGGGCTCTCCAGTGATCCCTCAATCCACTGTCCAGGATCCTAATATAAGGTATAGGTTTAAATGGAGTTGCAGAGAGCCGGCTCATCAGTTAAGCGCATGTACAGCTCTTCCAGAGGACCCCGAGTGGGCAGCTAGCACTTTCTTTGGGCTCCAAGATTCCCTGCTCTCCTGGACTGTCACTTCCGCTCCTTTCTCACTCTGCCCACCCCCTACACATTCGGTTTGCTCCTGGGCTGCCTTCAGCCACCTGACCCTTCTTTCTCCCCTAAGCTTTCTACACAGTCTCGCATGCCAAGGCCCCAGCTATTTCTCCCCTCACTCTCAGGCTGTGCCACGGTCCGTTTCCACCGCCATTTCTCATTCCCATGTTTACTGGTTTTCAAACTGCCTTCTCGGCTGCACCTTTGTTAGCTCTAATACCCAGTGTGGGGTGGTGGGGGTTCCCCGATAACCTCACCCCTTACAACTGCTTCCATGGAGAATAAAGTGCAGACCCAGCTCCGCCCACAGGCTCCATTTCTGGGATTTAGCTGATGAAAAAGTAACAATCTCTCCTCTCCTCACTTCACTGCCTCCATTCCTCCCACAGCATGAGCTTTTGCCCTAGTTACTTCCCTGCTGGGAACCCACCTTCCTTCTGCCCCTTTCTTCTCCTGTCAGTTCTGGGGTCATCTTCTGAGGCCCCAGGGAGGAAGCCTTTCTTTCTGACCTGATGGACTGTGCTTCCTTCCTTCCTAAAACTGCTTCCAGGGGCCCGAGAGATGGCCCAGTGCTTAAGAGCACTGGCTGCTCTTCCAGAAGTCTTGGATTTGATTCCCAGAACCTACAAAGGCGGCTCACAACCCTATGTAACTTCAGTTGTAGGGGGTCAATGCCCTCTTTTATCCTCTCCCGGTGATGCACAGACAGGCAAGACATCCATATATGTAAAACAGACGGCTTCAGACCTCATTCCACACCTCCCTTCCCTGCACTGGCACCGGAGCGTGCTCACGGAACGGCACTCACTCTGGCTTCCCTTCCCACGCGGTTGGCTGACTCTGGTTCTAAGGGATATGGTGTTTGTTTTTCTTGAAGTATGAATGCACAGGTTTAGCACAAGAGGATGCACGTATCCCTCTTGCAGGACTCCTCAGAATGCTTTACACACCAACACGGATGCCAATGCAGGAAGTGCCTCCCCACATTTATCTGGCCTTGGAGTTATTTTATCACCAGGCATTTTGAGAAGCCATGTTTCAGAGTGAGGCATGCAGGTTTGGCAGCTTCCTGTTACTCACAGAGCACAGCTTACCATTTTACTACAGGAACTGCAAAGCCAAAGTTAACCCACGGCCGTGCCACTGCTTAGCTATGCGGCACTGAGCACATTATTTTCATGTTCTTCTTATGCTAGAGGATAATAATCAGTATGCCGGAGTTATCATGAAGAGCTTTCACTGCTACCAATAGTTCCTGAGCAGCGTATGCAACCTCGTAAGCACCAGCTGTTTTCCCATTCATGTCTCAGGCCTTTCTGGCCCCTAGTAAGGCAGGCCGACTCTACTTTTGGACCCTGCACTCCAGCTCCGTCTCTGATGTGGCGCTTCCCTCTGCCAGAATTCCTCTCCAGTCCCCGTCCTTTTCCTGTCTTTGGTCACTTCAGACTTCTGTCTCCCAAGCTGACTCTGAAAGTGCACATGCACGTACGCATGCGCTCCACCTTTCTGGAAGGGATCAGGTCAGGGAGGGTAACTACTTGTGGTCTTTCCCCTTTTACAACTCATCTGCAGGGTCTAAACTCTCACTAGATCCCTAAGCAGCCTGTCTCAGAAGAGTTTCTGCACACAGACCCCATATGTTGCTTTGTGTGTATCGTCTTAACCACAAGGCCAAGTTCTACACTGTGTGGGACCAGGCTGGCTTCTCTGGGGCATATTTCTTTAAGGCTGACAACGCCACATAGTACCATCCTGTCCTACCATGGTTTCAGGCCCTGCAAGCCCAGTGCACAGTGGGACTGCTTCCCTGCATTCTGCAAGTATTTGGGTCCCGGCTGCCTGCCGGTCGGGCTCGCACAGGGGTTGCCAAGCACGGTGGCATGCTTCTGCAGCCTGTACTCACGCTGTGCCTTGCAGGAGCCTCAGCAGGTGCGTGACACGAGAGCGCGCAGCTGCGGCCATGGCAGGTCTCCTTGTCCTCCAGCTGCTCCACCCCCACCGCCAGCCAATCCTGGCCAAGAGGAAAACATCCCCCTCAATTCGCTCTGCAGGTCACCTGATCCAACTTTAACCCATTTTCCAGGAGTCAGAAAGAAGACAACTGCCCCAGTAGACTCGAATGCAAGAACTCACCAGGGCCTGTGTGAGTTAAAACCAGAGCTGTGTCTCACAAGAAAACAAACAAACAAAAAAATAAACAAACCTCCAGCCAATCAAAACCCTCTGAGCAAGTCTTTGAAAGTTAAGGTCTCCGTGAACAGTTTTGGTCTTGATTAAGTTCTCACTACGCCCTTAGCCTCACGGGTACTTAGAACCATAAATTGGTAGTGCACAGTGCTCAGCAGTGCCCATCTGCCATGCCCCCGTGGAGGGGTTCACTAGGGATGGTAAAGTCCAGTGAACTTAATTAGAACATTATCCAAACCCAGTAGCAAGAGTACTTTCATTATTTATGAAATGATTTGACCTTTCCTTGCAGTTTCTCAAAGCAACCTTATAAACACTAAAGTACCCGACAGCCCAACTCCCAAGCCTGCTGCAACTGACCGAACAGAGCCGGGAGGGAGCTCGCTCTACAGAAAGCACCCCTCCCTCCACCCTGGTTTTGCTAGTAATAATTTCCAGGAGATATTTATGCAAATATAAGTTTATTAAGATCAAAATAAGACATTGAGGGGGCTGAAGGGGTGGCTCAGGTTGCACTTTCGAGGTCCTGGGTTCAGTTCCCAGCAACTACATATATATATGTATATGGCTCACAACCATCTATAAAGAGATCTGGTGCCCTCTTCTGGCAGGTAGGCATACATGTAAAGACAGAGCACTGCATACATAAAAAATAAATATATTAAAAAAAAGACGTTGATAACGAAAACCCACATAGGACAGCAATAAGCAGGCCACCGGTCATAAACAGAACGACAAGTATTTTCTGGACTAACAAGGTTAATTCCATTCTTGAGTGTAGTTCCAGCTAACCCTTTAGAGCACCGTGCTCATTTAGCCAAATGCCTCACCTTAACAAACATCAGTCCTAGTACTCTTAATACTATAGTTAGCGCCAAAAGAACGTGTGTTTTCTTGACACAAGTGGCCTTCCTGTAACCACTGTAATCACTACTTGTATTTTTCAAGCACACTCTCTGTTGGGACCCAGGCCAACAGACAACTTCTACTGACAATCAAAGTTAAAAGCGACACCAGGTAGAGACATACTTTTATTAAGTAACCTTTACAACACTTGCAGACCACGGGTAGACTCGGCTCCCCCACTCTCCTTGCTTTGATAAATATACAAGCCTTGTTACAAAAAATAATACAAAAATGTTGGAACCAATCTACTATGCCCCAGAAATTTTATCCAGTATCCAAAGTCAAGATAAAAAAAGCAGGCTGTTAACTTACTCCACATCATTTCACTAATTCTCCTGTTCTCAAAATACGCCCTTCATTTCCAGCCAGTGTCTCCGTTGTGGGAAAAGCATTAATTCGTAGTCCGGCACTGACTCTCCTGAGGGGAGGCAAACCCGTCCCTTAATCTCAAGCTCGAGGAGGGCAGCGGCCACCTTCTGCACCGGCCTGCAGTGTACGTAACCCTTAGTGTAGACAGTCCTAGCTTCGCACAGCAGGTCCAGTGGGGAGCCTACTACTTCTTCCTCTTCCCACCTTGATGCGGCGCTCCTTTCTTCTTGCCACCGAAAGCAGGAGGCCTGGAAGGCTTCCTGCCTCCCAGGCCGCCCTTCCTTTTCTCTCCCTGGCCAGGCGGCCCGCCGTTTTTCTTGCCCGAGGGTCCCTGCCGGCCCCCCTTTCTCCTGCCCTTCTGGCCCATTTTCCTCCTCTTGGCAGCCTCTTCTTGGTCCTCTTCCCTCATCTGCTTGTTGGTGGCCCTCGTCACGTCCATCTGAGGCTTCTTGCTGTTCATGACTCGAAGGAGCTCCAACTGGCTCTTTTTCTCGGCTGCAAAGTCCCCAAAGAGGGGCTGAAACTTCCTCTTCTTGCCGGTGCCCCGGGGAGCCTTCTCCTTGGGGAGGCGCTCCTGGAAGCGCCCCACCGAAGCGGTGGAGACCTTGGCCACTTGCATGGCGCGGCCCAGCTCCTCCTTACTCTGGTGTCCCGTCGGGTGCAGGCCAGCTGAGCTGGGCATCTGCATCTTGTGCGCTCGGGCCAGGTTCCGTAGCCGGTTCAGCTCGTTCTTCGCCACGCGTTCTTTCTTGGCCTGAATCCGCTTGGCGAACTGGTCTTCCATGGGGTCGGCGCCCCCAGGCACCTCGATCAGCCATTCCTTGGTGTCGTCCCGGGCGCGCTTATAGCCCCAGCGGCGGCGCCACTGGCCACTCACTTCGTCCCACACGAGGTTGGTCTTCTTCTTGGGACGGATGCCCTTCAGGCGGGCGAACTGCTGCCAGCGGGTGAGCGGCCGCGGCCGGGGCAGCGGCTTCTCGCGGGGCAGGCGTGTGAGCGGCTCGGGCAAGCGCGCGACCACCGCCTCCTCCACGCGCTCGGTCGGCAGCTGCCACAGCTGGTTGATGAGCAGCTGTGTGTTGTCCCGCGCCAGGGACCGCAGCTCGGCCTCCGGCGAGGGCCCGGCCTGGCGCAGCACCGTCGGGGGGTTGCGGTCCGAAGCCAGCAGGTTGCCCAGGTCGAACTCCAGCTCCAGGTCCTTGTGCACCGTGATGCGCTGAAGCTTCTCCGCCTCCTCCCGCTCCGCCTTAGCCAGCAGCTCCTCCACGCTCTGGCTCTCCATGGCTTCCGCTCCGGTGTTCGGGTTCCTTACTTGGGGGCAGCCGCACAAAGTAGCTTCACTACAGCAGCAGCAGCCAAAGAACCGGCAACCACGTGCGGACGTCCGGACTCGTAATCCGGAAGACAGATATTCACTTCCGGGGTACCCGGAAGCGGTTCACAGCTGGGCGGCTAGGGAAAGGCCGGCAGATGGCGGCATTGGCGAGCTGATGGGCTTGGAGGCGGGACCTGGTCTCGTAACCGGACGTGGGAGGACCGGCGCTGGGGCGTGGTTGTCTGAGGACTAACCAGCGCTGGGCCTGACTGGGACTACGTTTCCCAGCAAGCTGCGGGGCAGGGGTGGTCGCGATAGGACGCGGGCTGCTCAAACTCCGGAGGCTGTGGGCGCCGCAACTTCTCGACGGAGCTTGCGGATAAATCTATTACGAAGGTGTTTGAACTCTGCGGCTAAATCCATCACAAAGGTGTTTGGCTAATCAGCATTTCCTGGGGCGAGACAATCTTCCCCCGCCAATAGTCAGAGCCGGTTCTTTGTGCCCTTGGTGTGCGCGGAGACAGATCGCACGGATATACTTAAAGGCAGGTATAGAAGACTGCTTTGCGTCTTAGGGCTGGCAGTTAGGCTGTGCCGAGCGTCCTCGGACCCCAGGTTGCTGAGGACTCTCATTTCTCTCTGGGCAGAACGCTGAACTCTGCAGGTTGATTGACCTGGGCACTGATTCTGGCTGTGCCACCGTTTGATCCTGGGATGTTTAGTTAGGCCTGGAAAAGCATGAATGATCTCTAACAGTACTTCATATTCAGCACTCCTTTAAAGGTAAATGTGTTGCTATGCTTTAAAGAAGGCTTAAAGTCAGTGAAAACCAAATAGCAGATTTTATTCAATGGTCATGGTGGCTTGGGGAGTTGAGGCGGTGTTATAGCCTGACTCATTTACTAGTAACTGCCATCGACTTCCGTAGGTTTTACCTCAGTCCTGTTCATGCGCTGATAAATATGAAACCTTAATTAGTAATCGATACACAGGAAATAAATGAGATCTACTGTTGTTTCCACTAAATCTAGCCAAAGCAAACTTTTTTTTTTTTTTTTTTTTTGCATATGACAGAATCATGCTTTTTCTTGGTCCTGTATGCTTATCATCTGGCTTCAGGTCACTCTGGAAAATTCTGTCAGAATAATCCTCCGCAGACTTGCTTCTAACCCCACTCTTTCCATTTTAGCTTTCTCCAGAGATTCAGGAATCTTTCTCAAGAAATGCAAAATGAGATGCAAGGTAGAAAGAGCAGCTCTTAGAGGTTTGTAACCGCTTTGTGACATTTCTCACGAACAGATGTGAGAGAGATTTCCTGTTTGTTCCAACCTCACTCGAAAGTGGCACAAGAGGGTTAAAGACCCACTGGGCCGAGCTCCCGGAGGTGCCATAATATGAACAAAGGGGTCAAGGCCTTGTTGGGGGAAACCCACAGAATCAGCTGACCCGAGCTAGTGGGAACTCATTGACTCCGGACTGACAAATGGGTAACCTGCATAAGGACCTAACTAGGTCACCTGAAGGCAGGTGACAGTGGAGTGTCTTGGGCAGTATGTGGGGCCACTGGCATTGGGGCCAGGTGCATAAACTGTGGGAGCCCATGTGTGCCTCAGTTTCCATCTGGAGTCTTTTCTGACTTAAGTCATTTGAGTTCAAGCTTGCCTGCTCT
>JAQHUG010000015.1:5631077-5659877 GCA_028555095.1 Dicrostonyx torquatus
GATTAAAGGTGTGCGCTACCACTGCCCAGTCAGACACAGAATTTTTGAATCATAAGTCTCTTATTTCAAAGGTCTCTAAATGCTGTTATCTGGGTTCAGTGGGTTTCTCTGGAGCGCTTCAAAGTTCTTGTGTCCTGGAGTAAAAAAATTGGACAGGAATGGGTGGGTGGTACTGGAAGCAAAGACTTGTTATTAGAAAAAGATTCACTCCCTATGGAGGGATACCTTGCTCAGCCTAGATACAGCGGAGAGAGCCTGGGTCCTGCCTCAAAGTGATGTACCAGACTTTGTTGACTCCTTATAGAAGGCCTTACCCTCTCTGAGGAGCAGATTGGGGGGTGAGGTGGGGGGAAGGTCAGGGGAGTTGGAGGAGAGGAGGGAGGGGGAACTAGGATTGGTAAGTAAATTAAAAAAGATTGTTAAAAAAAGAAAATTGAAGAAAGAAAGAGAGAAAGAAAGAAAAAGATTCACTTCCAAGGTAAGAAGCAGGCAGGAGCATGGTGGGGGCAGCAGCTCAAGGACAAAGCTGTTCTGAGGATGAGAGCTTTTATGTCAAGCTTCCTGGCCATTTGCACAGCACAGACTTTCTTGCACATGTGTGGTCCTGTGCAGTGCATGCTGTGTGTGTCATTAGCATCTTGCATCTTCCTCAAGGTGTATGTTTTAGTATCAGGGGTCATAGGTCACCTTCGGCACAGCAGGGCCTCTGCACTTTCTCTGCTCAATCCTCTGGCCCCAGTATTATTCCCTTTCCTCCCTCTGGACTCTAATACTACCAGTGAGAACTAAGACATCAGTCCTAACTCTCTCCTTTTTCATTTAGTGTGGCAATTGGTGTGTGTATGCAGGGGAGAGAGAGAGACCGAGTGTGTGAGAGATGACCCCCACACCTTGGATCTTGTTCCTTGCTGTGGGTACAGCAGGATGGGGGAATCTCAACTATGGGCCCACGGTGCTCTCTGATGACATTCTTAGCCTTTGGCTGGGTGAAAGCTGGCAGTCTTCTAAGTTAAATTGCAAGCAGTTTTTATGTGTGCAGCCACGGATGTCCGTTCTGCCACAGAAGTTGACAGAAAATGGCTCTGTCAACACTCCAACCTCTCTGCACCACCCAGTTCTAACCAGTCAGCAAGCCTTTGCAGATACGGCTTCTTTCCAGAAATGTCTGCTATTTGTGCGTGTGAGCCTAGCCTTTAAGGGCTGGCCCATCTCTCCAGGCCCAGAAATTCTCAGTTACATCTTTCACTTGACTTGAAACTTGCTGATTTGGCTGGGCTGTCTGGCCAGTGTGTCCCAGGAGTTGGGTCCCCCATGTCCACAGCTCTGGGATAATATGTCAGTGCCACTGTGTGCTTGCTGGGGTCAGAGCCTAGAACTAGGGTGGCTAGCAAGTTACTGATTGAGCCATTACCTCAGCTCTTTCCTTTTAAGGTAACTAATCCATTTCCAATACACACGCACATAGCGGTGGGTCCTTTTGAAGTTTTAAACAAGATACTAGAGGTGCCTCCAGTAACTGTTTCCTTGGGAACTAAGTGTCTTAGGCATTAGTAGGATTACCTTTATTTTTACAGTGCAGCGCACGCGCACACACACACACACACGTATGCACACACAACACAAACACATGCACACATGCACATGCACACAAAACCTCTTTTATAAGCTGTTTATTTATTAAATGGCACGGTGAGGCATATTTCATGAAAACTCATAATTCATCCCTCTCTTTCTGCTTCTTCATACATAAATGTTTCATGTTCTGAGTTTTCCCTCTGCTCCTGAATACATGCTATATTTTCTCATTTCTATGTTTTAGATGAGAAAGTGGGCAAAAAAGCTGTAAGAGTATTAGATGTGGATCCAGCATCTTTTAGCAAACTATTATTTTGTTTGTTTTTCGAGACAGGGTCTATGCTGTCTTGGAGCTTACTGTGCAGACCAGGTTGGCCTCGAACTTACAAAGCTCTTCCTACTGAGTTCTTGAACTAAAGGCGTGCTCCTCTCTGCCAAGCAGCGTGTGTGTCAGCGCGAAGTGAGTCTGGAGTTATGTAGATGAGGAAGTCTGGTTACGGTGCTGCAGGAACAGGCAGGTGCTTAGGAGAATGGTCAGCTGTTTTCTCTCCCTCCCTCATCAGATACCAGTGATTGGACACAGTATCTGTAACTATGGAGGAGAGGGCAGAACGAAAATGGATCAAGAATACGCATTTAAGTTTTTATTTTATTTTTAATTGTGTGTGTGTGTGTGTGTGTATACATTTGTGTGCACATGCAACATGTGAGTGCAGGTGCCCTTAGAGTCATCAAATCCCTGGGAGCTGGAGTTACAGGCTGTTGTGAGCCACCTGATGTGGGTGCTGGGAACAAGCCTGGGTCGTCTGCAAGAGCATCCAGTGCTCTTTGCCACTCTGAATAAAGAATACTGTAAATACAAAATGGCCTCATCAAAGATCAGAAACTTAAGAGCGCATCCTGTGTTTGGGACACAAAGAGCTGCGGGCTTCTCTGAAGACTTGGGAAATGAGACTACACAGAGCAGACCGGGCCAGATTACAGACAGGTTTCATGACACCTTTTGTTCCAAAATTTTTCGACTGTGGCAGAATCTGTGCTGAGTTGTAAGAATATAAGACAGCATTCCTGCCTCCAGATGCTGTAGGTGTTGAGGGGCTGTCAGGATGAAAATATCGTGTCTGCAGAATGATGGAGAGTTTACTTTGACATTGAAGCAGAGGAAACTCAGCGCAGAAAGGCCAGACAGGAGCCGGCTGCGGTAGTCGGGGTGGGTGGGGTGGGGTTGAGCCTTGACCAGGTAGACAGAGAACTGGGGTTGGCAGACGAGATGCAATAGTCATGGAGGGGATGGGGAAGGTAGAAATGGCTGGACCTGGAGAGAAGTGAACCAGTCACCCTGTGTGACCTGAAGAGCATGGTGTGGTGTAGTGTTTGTTTCTGGGGACAGGGAGGAAGGAAAGGAGGAGTGCATGGTATCCATATTCCTGCTGTCCTTGGGTGTGCCAGGCTCAGGCATGCTATGTTATTTTTGTATGGTAATTGACTCATTGGAAATCGTCCTGTGGCGGGATAATTTTCTGAACAGTTTCTTTGAGACAGTCTAGTAAATTGTTTCACACAAGTGCTGTGAAAATAAAACAACAGCAATCCTTCAATTAAATTATATAATGTGAAATAATTAGGGTTTATTAATTTTTGTTGCCCACTGTTGTCTTTTAATAGGATTAAAATGAGGGAAATGGCAATTGGTGTTTTAACAAAGGATGTTTTATCGATATCCTTTGCCTTCTTTCCCTGCTTTCAGCATTTTGTTAAAAGCTGTTTCTTACACTAAGCAGCAAAAAAGATTTATTCCCTTGACAACATATTTAATAACAGACAATTTAGCAGACACTATCAATATCTTCTGCATCTCAATTTCTCAAGTTTTTTAAGCAAATAAATGTTAAGAACATTTTGTTACATTATATTTTTCTCAGTGTATAGCTCCCAGGTTAGCCATACATGTAAACCTCACATGGCAGCCGTGTTTGTGGGCCTCTGAGACAGACTTCTCACGTTTTCTGCTGCCTTGAAAGTGGACACGTGATAGAGTATTTTACTCCCCCACTTCTGGTTTGTTTCAATCAGGACTCAACAGATACTTGGTGAATCTCTAACGCAATGGAACACAGGTGCCACGGAGAGACAAGATGACCTAAGTGCAGAGGCTATCAGTCTACTTGAAAATGTCACGACAGGAAGGCAGATACCATGAAAGGTATAGCAAAGTGTTCCTGTCTTGCACAGATATTGTAACAGAGTTTGGTTCATGTGTTTCTTCCCTTTCCACAAACCCCACTGTCAATCCCAGTTCCTGTCTTTGACCAGGTATGGCCTACATCCTTGCGTTAAAAAAAGGAAAAGCAACAATAAACCTCGATATTTTGGAAGTGAAGTTAAAGAGCTTTCAGAGAGAAACAGAATTATGAATTAGCCTTTAAAATAGGTGGGGTGTGGGGGCTGGAGAGATGGCTCGGCTGTTAAGAGCTCTTGCTCCTCTTCAATTCCCAGAACTCACATGGCATTTCACAGCCTACCGCAACTACAGTTTTAGAAGATGCAACACCCTTTCCTGAATGTAGTGGGCACCAGGCCTGCATGTGGTACACAGGCATACGTGCAGACAAAACACTCATACACAGAAAATAGAACAAAGAAATCTAAAAATAAATTCCTGAAAAACTATGATGGAAGCAAAAATATTTATGAAATCCTTTCTGATGGGCTGCGTAGTGACCATCAGTAAATTAAAAACCAAACCAAAACTACCTACATATTGCTATAACTGCATACTAGAGGCCCTGTAATATATAAAGAATAAAGGTTTATTTAGCTCCCGGCTTCAGAGATTCAGGAACACTGGTGCTGAGCATCAGCTCAGCTCTGGTAAACAATCCCTCTAGGGTGCATCCGTGGCAGCTCAGTTAAGGGGATAGCATATGACTGGGACAGGAAGCCATATGGACAGAAAAGCCAGGCTTACTTTTTTATAGCAACCTCGCAAAAGAACTTGCTAGAGAGAGCATGATAGCACCCAACAGTCCCCCACCAGGCTCCACCTCTTGAGTCCCCCATGCCGGTTCCGTTTCCAAAGTACCAATCAATGCACAGGGCACACCGCGCCATGTCTAACTACCCCAGCTTGCCGCCTTCACATTCAGTTTCCGCCAAGAAAATCTTGAGCACAAAGGTTTAAGTATCCAGTGTAAGCACTGTCACCTCATTCTGTCCTCTGGTTTGGAGACAGGCTTCCAGCTTCACCTGGAAACCAAGTGTTCCTGTTACAGTCTTTAACCGATGTCTGGGCTGCGTGCTATCAGCCCCAGACAGTTCTTGGATGTGCCCAGAGTGTCCCCTCAACTTTGCCATTTGCCTTCCCATCTTCTGGGTCCTGTGCCTCTAGGTCCCTTCTCAGGCAAGTCTGAGAACGTTTCAGAGATGCACTGGTCCATGGCCTCAGGCTGCCTCCAGCCAGGCTCCGCTCTTCCTCTCAGACCTCGTTTCTCTTCTGGGCTCTTGCTGAATTTAGACACAACCTATAAATCAAGCATATTAATGTTTTGTATGATCAAATTATTAAATGTAGTGGATTATTATTTTAGACATTTGAGACAAATGAAGAGTGACTGCTATTTAAAATGTAACTCTCTTCCTAGCAAAGCTGAAGTCAGAAATGCTTAGGATTTTGGCAGTGGTAGTGGTGGGGTAAGGCCTGGAAATACAAGTCTGGGCTTTGTTGTTTAAAAATAGTAAAGATATTTTCTTAGGATTCCCAAGTAAATATCATATTCTCCCTAGCATATCATGTCTCTTCCTCTCCCATTCCCCTTTTCTCGTTCTCCTCCCTCCCGTTCCCCTCTTTCCCCTTTCATTGCAACACAGTAGATTGAAAAATGTAGTTTCAGTGTGTCAAAGCCCTGGAGCCCTGTCTGTTCAGAATCCAAGCTCTAGCATCAAATGTCCAGGCAGGAAATGTTCATGAACCTAGCCAGACCAGCAGTTAGCCACTAATGGGGAAATACCCAACATGACCAGTCCCTGCTGCTGGGAAGTGCCAGCCTTCAGGGGCAGCTCATTCTGGCTCTTTGTAGTATATAGGTTTATAGTTTCCCACTCTGAAAACGTTAGAAGTACTATTTAGTAAAAACAGGTTAACCCAAGTCTTAAGTAACTTCCTAAGGGATGTATAAATGTATTTCTGCTGTCTTCAGGAGCCAGCACTTCCTTGAAAGGAAACCTAGGTGTTTGTGTCTGTTTGAGTAGTCAAAATAGTGTGGCAAGTGAAAAAGAATAGTAAAAGAAACAAAAATCGAGGTTAGGAAGAACTGGGAGGATGCCATGGGAGTCTAGATTTTTAAATGTTGATACTGAAGCCTCAAAACTGAAAAGTGTCAGTGTATCCTGAAGCATCATGGTACCCAAACCAAAGATGCTGCAACTTGGAGCAATGCAGAGCCATCTTTTTTTTTTTTGAGTTATTTATTTATTATGTATACAGTGATCTGTCTGCATGCTTACTTGCATGCCAGAAGAGGGCACCAGATCTCATTATAGATGGCTGTGAGCCACCATGTGGTTGCTGGGAATTGAACTCAAGACCTCTGGAAGAACAGCCATTGCTCTTAACCTCTGAGCCATCTCTCCAGCCCCCAGAGCCATCTCAAAGGTAAATGATCAAAGATGCTACAACCTGGAGCAATGCAGAACCATCTCAAGGGAAAATGATCAGGTTGGCTTTGAAAATGATGCAGGAAGTGAGTCAGAAGCTTGCCTAGAAAAATGTCTTTTAAAATATTTGTAAATCCCATTCACATGCATTAGTCTGAGGCTATTATTTGATGACTTATTTGTGACTTATACAAATTGTCATGGAACAAACAAGGGAGCTCTGTGCCCAGAGTTTTATATATATATATATATATATATATATATATATATATATATATGGTGTGTGGTTTTCAGTCTGAGTGTACATGAGAATCACTGCTTGTACTTTTAACAAAAGCTGACTTTATTCCCATTTCAAATGTCTGCAGAAAATTCTTCAAAATGAATGAATGGATGGGCCACACAGATGGCTCATGGGTAAAAACATTTGCCACTGAAACTCGAGAACTTGAATTCAAATCTCCAGTACATGCATGGTTCAAGCATCTCTAATCACAGAATTCCATGGGTAAATGAATGGGAGATGAGGGATGGAGAATCCTCTGAAGCTTACAGGCCAGGTAGCCTGGTGTCCATGGCAGTGAACAAGAGACCCTGCGTCAAATAGAGTAGAAGGAAAAGACTGATAAGAGACATTGTCTGAATGTATGTGCTATGGTATGTATGCACCCACATTCCGACATACAAATGTGTGTATGTGTCCATCCACAACACACACACACACACACACACACACACACACACACACACACACACGAGAGTGAGAGCTGGGTATGGTTTTACATGCCTGTAATCCCAGTACGGGGAAGCCAAGATAGGAGGCTCATTGATTTTGCTTGACTACCTAGTGAGCTGAAGGCCACCATGACATACATAAAAAAAAAAATCCTGCCTCAAATAAAACAGAATGCACATCCCTTGACAATTCCTACATAGCAGTACTGAGCGTAAGTGTTACAGCTCTGAGGGGAAAGGTATCCTGCAGTCAGGAGCGAAGAAATACCATAAAGTCGCACCTCACAACAAACCTCGCACAGGGATTTATTGGAAGAGAAGAACTCAGGAGGCTGCCTCTGCTTGGATGAGAAGTAGCAGGGAACTGAGCAGAAGCAGGCTTTATATAAGGTTTGTGTGTGTGGTGGTGGTGGGGTGGGGTGAGGGTCTTTCAGAGAGGCCTGGATTGGTGGGATTATTGTGTCTTAATCTTGGGGCAAGCTCAGGGACTGTGGAATTTTGTGGCCTGATCTTGGGGTTTTTTCCTGTAGGGTGGAGTTTGGCTGTCTGCTTCTTGAGGGGTTGGAAACTGCTCTTATGGTCCTTATGGTTGTTAGAGTGGCCTGGGGGCAGGGCCTGGCCACTTGTGTTAGCTTGTGTTAGAGTGGCCTGGGGGCAGGGCCTGGCCACAAGTGTCAGCTTGTGTTAGAGTGCAGGGCCTGGTCACGTGTGTCAGCTTGTGTTAGAGTGGCCTGGGGGCAGGGCCTGGCCACTGTGTCAGCTTGTGTTAGAGAAATCTGGGGACAGGGCCTGGCCACTTGTGTCAGCTTGTGTTAGAGAAATCTGGGGACAGGGCCTGGCCACTTGTGTCAGCTTGTGTTAGAGTGTCCTGGGGGCAGGGCCTGGCCACGTGTGTTCAGCTTGTGTTAGAGTGGTCTGGGGGCAGGGCCTGGCCACGTGTGTCAGCTTGTGTTAGAGTGGCCTGGGGGCAGGGCCTGGCCACGTGTGTCAGCTTGTGTTAGAGTGGCCTGGGGGCAGGGCCTGGCCCCTTATGTCAGCTTGTGTGTCTTGAGGGGCTCACACTGAGTCCTATGCTAGACTTAGGAGAAATAGGATGAGGTGATGAACATGACCTCTGTTTTCTTACTATGCCATGGGTTTGGTGAAGGATTGTTTTTATTTACCGTTCTTAAGTACAGTAAGTACAGTTCTTACATACTGTAAATATTTAGTAAATAGTTGTTGACTTACTGACTTTGTACATGCTCAGTGGCTCCTGAAAAAATTTTACAAATTAATGAACCCGAGAGTTTTGGGATCAAATCCAGTGTCTTCTTCATACTAAGTGACTACCACTGAGTACTCCCAGAACAATAAAGGTATTTTGAGTGCTGGAATGGTGTCTCAGATGACCACTGGGTGCTCTTTCAGAAGACCCAGATTTAATTCCCAGCACCTTCATGGTGGATCACTGTCTTCTGTAACTCCAGTTCCAGGAGAGTCAAAGCCCTCTTCTGGCCTCCACAGGCATCAGGCTTGCGGGTGGGACAAAGACACGCATATGAGCCAAAACATTCATACACATAAAATATTAAAGGTAATTTAAAAATTAAAAATATCTCAAGTAAATAGAAGTTCTATAAGGTTATGAATCATGTCTTTCTTATTCATTTTTGTATATGTGGTTATGTATGTGTGCATTACATCTATCTATCTATCTATCTATCTGTCTGTCTGTCTATCTATCTATCTATCTATCTATCTATCTATCTATCTATCTATCTATCTATCGTGTACCTCCTGGGTCATGTTGTTCGTATGTACATGAGTTTAGGACTGACCTCAAGAAATTGGATAATCTATCAGGGAGCTTATCAAAGGATTCCTTCTCCCTTCAAAAGCCACTGGTTATTTGTAGCTCTCCAGTTTGAGGGGGCAGAGAATCCTTGTGAAATTTCCCCCATGCACGTTGGTATGTTGATCAGCGTGGTCATTATGCGTTATGTGGTCTTGTTTATGTAACTATACTGTTGAGAATTCATGTGAGGGTCCATGATCTCACCAGCCATGGATATTGCCTGGATTTACAGCATCAGACACGAATCCCATCCTACTGAGTGAACTTAAGTCCAATCAGATGGCTGTTGGCTGCCACCAAGATAGTGTCACTAGTACACCACAGAGATAAGGTGAGGGCTGGCTTTCATGGTGCTGGAGGGTGCTATGCAAGCCGCCATGGGAAAACAATCAGTAGCCCCACTTAGTTGTAAAGAATCTTATAAACCACAACAGTGACTGTCCTGGCAAGCTTGAATTTTTTTTTTAAATGTGGGTGTTAGGGATTGAGCTCAAGTCCTCATTGTCTGGCAAGCATTTTACTGACAGCACTGTCTCCTAAGCCACCCAATAGTTTTTAAATGAATAATGATGGCATATTTCATTCTAATGACACCTGACAAAGCCAGGCATTAATGCCCATATGTAATGAGTGGAAAAATTGTGGCATTTAAGCAAAGTCAGAAATCAATGACCAAGCCCGAAATAGAACCAGGATCTCCTGATCTACAATCTGATGCTTTGTGTCCTCGATCACACCAGCGCATAAAATTAGAACCGACGTCCCACCTTTCTGCGAAGGATGTGAACTTTAATTAGGTGCAGTCGCACATGGTATAGAAAAGGCTTAAGACCATTAAATTTCCTAAAAATGATAATGAACCAGATTCTAAAATAAGCTTGTTAAATGCTGCTCTTAAATTGAGAAGATAGTAGCATATGATGAGTTGCTTCTGTGTGGGAGGGGTGGGGTGTCGCCAGGCCATGCCTACTTCACGTTGTTTCTTTCTTTCTTTTTTTTTTTTTGTGGTTTTTCGAGACAGGGTTTCTCTGTGGCTTTGGAGCCTGCGCTGGAACTAGCTCTTGTAGACCAGGCTTGTCTCGAACTCACAAAGATGCCTCCCGAGTGCTGGGATTAAAGGCGTGCGCCACCACGGCCCGGCTGTTTCATCTTTTTGATTGCTCACTTCAACTCCATATTGGGATTTGGAAATTATATTTAATTCTCAGTGGTCAATGAGTTTATTTTGACTTTTTATGTTTTTGAATAAGCTGGTTTGAAACATCTAATCCTATAACATTCAAGTGAACAACCAAATCACACTATTTTATTAGAAATAAATTTCCAGGAGTGAGAAGTTGGTACCTTTAATTATTAAAATGTTTTTTGATTACTTATGGATTTTAAAGACAAACTGTTCTAAAATTTTCAGATTTTTCTCATTTAGTCAAGCCTTTAGTATTTATACTAAAATACAGTAAAACCTAAGAAGAGTACACAGGCTAATTAGCGTCTCTTCACAGGTGGCCAAGTCTTGAATTCCTTGTTAGTCCATTATTGGATAGAGGAAAGAGGGCTTTAATTCATAGGGAACTAGACACGCAAAGTCTGGCATCTTGTAGAGTGAATTAAGCAGAAACTACCCATAAGAACTTGTCAAGGTTAAGGCATACCCTTCCCTAAAGCTGTGAGGGACATGGAGAGAGTTGGAAGGAGACTAAAGGTCAGGGGGCTTTCTGCCCTTGTTAGCGCTCAGTCTCTCGGGATGATGAGCTAGAGTGTCTGTGTGACCACAGGACCTGTCATAAGAATGGAGACAATCCATCAGTTTGTTGTCAGTGCATTCTTCCGTTGTATCTTTTTCTCTTGTCAGGAATAGGAAGGCAGACAGTCTGGTGGTAATCCATATTTCCCCTTCGCTAGCAACCTTATGTGGTTTTCATGAAATATCAACTACTGTGCCTTGTGGCAGGGAGGGTAAAGGCAACAAAGAGGAGGCAGGTGATGTAATCAAAGACATGGACATGGACATGGGCCTACTGTGTTGTCTTGGTGATGGAGCCAGTCACAAGGTGATGCTTTCATTGTCTGCATTTCAGACAGTGGCTGGGGCTGGTCCTACCTTGTGCCACCCAAGCACATGTGGTGAAAGAACAAAGGATCCTCCATGTTAATCGGTTCCTTGTGGGTCCTGCCAGGCTGCTGTCAAAGTCCGTAAGAAGATAACGTAGCTGCTGTTTTCTTGTGAATCCTTAGGAGTATTTATTGTTTGACAATACATCTGGAGAGAGAGTCAGTAGGGAGACAGAGGCAGGTGAGAGAAAAATAGGAAGATGAATCTACAGCCGAGCGTTCTCTCTGTCAGCTAGAACAAAGAGCAGGAAGCAAACACATTTGGAGGTCCTCGCCTCTAATAATACAAACAATGTATTGGTCCATGTACTGGGCTATGTCCTTTAAGGGTTGCATATCATTAAAATTTTATGAGATTGCATGAAGTAAGTTGGTTTTTTTTTTTTTTTTTTTGGAACCTGTCCTGGAACTAGCTCTTGTAGACCAGGCTGACCTCGAACTCACAGAGATCCACCTGCCTCTGCCTTCCAAGTGCTGGGATTAAAGGCGTGCGCCATCATTGCCTGGCAAAGTAGGTTTTCTTAATTAGGGTTTCCATTGCTGCAGTAAAACACCATGACAAAAAAGAAAAAAAGAAAGAAAGAGAGAGAGAGAGAGAGAGAGAGAGAAAGAAAGAAGAAAAGACAAGACTCTAGTTGGGGGAAAGTGTTTACTCAGCTCCCACGTCCACACCACTGTTCATCATCATTTGGCTTCTCTAACACAAATGGTCATTTCATGACTTGGATATAAAGCAGTCTAAAAGTTCACATGTTGAAGGTTTGTTCACACATGGTGTTATAACTGACAGGTGATTGGATCCCAAGAATGCTGATTTCATCTGTAGTTTAATGCATTGATGAGTTTCAGGGCTGGCTGTTAGACAGTAGGGCCTAAATGGAGGAGCAGAGTGTCAGGGACACGCCTTCAAAGGTCTTTTCTGTGCCCTAGCCCTGTCCTGACAAACATTCTGTCACAAGACTCGCAGCTTCCTCCACCATGTCCTCCTACTGCGATGTTTCCGAAACACAGCAGGACTAAAAGCAGGACGGGGGGGCAATGAACCATGACTGAAACCTCCGAACCATGAGCTAAAATAAACCTTTATTTGTCTTGAGCATTTTGTCATAATTATAAAAAGGTGACGAGTACAGCCAGCTAGAGTCTCAAGCCATTCTCATGCTTCCCGGGGAGTCTGGCAGAAGTGATACCTAGGTGTGGATTCTGATTATCAGAATTTATATTTCATGCCATGGGAACCAGTTTACAGAATTAGGACTCCTTAGCCCTGGGTGGTTTGAGCCACTGTTAGAAAATTGCTGGATCTTTATTTTCACATCTCTAGATTGTCTTATGTAGTTGTCATCAAGTTGTTAATTTAATACCACAGTCAATCATACATAATGGCACAACCAAACACACCTGATGTGCTCATTAAAACAAATATCACATTTGCATAATCACTGTCAATAGAAAGCTCCATGTACAAGGCAGCTGGAAAGCTAATGAGGTTTGTTTGGGCAACCGCACCCTCCTCACAGTGCGTGTGTCCAGGAACCTTCACGGGACTTTACAGCCTCCACCTGCCCCCCTCACAGTGCGTGTGTCCAGGAACCTTCACGGGACTTTACAACCTCCACCTGCCCCCCTCACAGTGCGTGTGTCCAGGAACCTTCACAGGACTTTACAGCCTCCACCTGCCCCCCTCACCTTACTTCCTGTAGAAGCAGCATTTGTTAGAGTAACTCACTTGAAGACTTGAGGGGGGGATGGAAGGAGACCTCAGGAAAAAGCTAAAGCTGATTGCGTGGACAGTGCCTTTATTTAAACAACAACAACAAAGAGTATTTAAGAGGCAGTGTTACTGACTTTGGAGGCCAGGGACACCTCCCGGAAGGGCTGTTATGTGATATGACGGCTGGATTCATGTGTTTGAAGAAGGGGGTGATTTGTTTAGTGCTGTATTTGAGAGCAGAATGGAGCTCTCAATTTAGGGTCTTCCTGGTAGAACAGGTAGAATATCCAAAGCCCACAGTCTGATGGATGCCTGGGGACAGGTAGAGGAGGAAGGGCTAGGAAATACCCCCTGGTTGTCAAAGGGTCTCAATGTCATCCCCACCTGCTGTGAGATGGATGTTATCACCCCCCCTTTTTTTAGATGCAACCCATGCTAGTTCACACAGTGAGGAAGTATCAAAATGGGCACTGGGATTCAAGACTCGGTTCTTAAGACCAAACTGGCTGATGTTCCTACAGTACATGGAGTACCTTCCTGCTTTGTGGGGAACAGGAAGGCTCCAGCAGCCAAGGGTGTGATTTGTTAGTAGGTCTTGACTCTCTAGTGGGACCCTTAGTGTCAAGTAAGTATTCGAAGACTTCCATAACCAGAAGACTCCAGGTACAAGTCAGGGACAATGGGAAATCAGACAGTTAGTTTCATGAATCCCATGCTGGGCACTTTGAAGGCAGGGTTTTCCATTGTAAGAGTTTGGCGTACCCTGGGGCAAGGCTGGATCAGCTGTGGATGGTAGAGATGCGGATGCAGATGCTTCTGCAGTAAGGGCAGGAACATAAACACATCATCTAGAATCAAGGAGGGTGTGGGGTGGGAGCTAAGCATCACAACAGTAAGGTTCCTTAATGAAACAAACTGCTTGTAAACCAGGCCAAGTGCACGGCTACAGTAGAGCCGTGCTGGGAAGGTAGCAGCCCACACGGCTTCACAGGGGCCATTGTAAGTTGCGGTATCTTTTCTGTTAACACTAGGGAGCTACATGGAATTTCTTGTTTTCTAGATGGCTTTACTTCTTACCTACCAGATGCCTTCCCACACTCCCTGACATTCCTGTTGCACACCAACCACCTCCTGGCTTCGTAGAAGCTCTCTTGTTTTTCTCCCAAACAGTTCCACCTGAGAAATGATAGCTCTTTATCAGCCAAGGCTTCTGACAGCCGAAGTTTGTAGAAGTCAAAATGTCTGGAATCGGGGGAGCCTCGCTAAAAGGCTTCTCAAGGGCAAGGACGGGTCCTATCCTGCTCACTGGTGAATTTCCATCACTAGTCACAGAGCCTGTTATGTAAGAAAATACATAAGGCCAGTGAATGAGTGGATGTTAAGTAGAATTACCAGGGAAAACTTGGGAAGGGAACGTAGCACACTTAATGGAAGTTCAGAGACAGAAATATTGGAATTCAGCCTAAAGGTCAGAAAAGCAAAGCAGCCAGCCACTGACTCTTACCTCTATCTCAGATTGAAATGGCAATCCTGCCTCCACGAATCCTCAGAATGAGCCTGAGCTGAGACTGTCTCCTTCCATTTTATATTCCTTTCTAGTGCTGGGATTAAAGGCTAATACCACCACTGGCTGGCCTCTATGGCAAACTGGTGTGGTTACTGGGATTAAAGGTGTGTGTCACTACTGTTTGGTCTGTAAGACTGACTAGTATGGCTGTTTTACTCTCTCATCTTCAGGCCAGCTTTATTTATTAAAATACAAATGAAATGTCACTATAAATCAGACACTCTACCAAGTATAAAGTCTTTACTGAGGGGTATTGCCTCAGAGGAGTGATATAGGAATCTATTATAACTCTAGCTTTTTTGTGTGTGTGTGTGACAACTTCTCATTAGGAGATATGATAACAAGACTCCATGATAGAAGAAAAGATCAGACCATTATCAAACACTAAACCTTCTGGTGCCTTGGTCTTATACCCAGTCGCCAGAATAGCGAGAAATAAAATTCTCCTCTTAATAAATTACACAGCCTCAGGTATTCTGTAGTAGTAGCACAAATAGCCTAAATCATCATCTGAAACACCACTTAAACCCATCCTATTCTTTTCATCATCCTTGTTATCACTCTGCTGTGCATCCAGGCCACTGCAGTAACCCATTGACTGACCTCCAAGTCACTGCTCTGTTTATAGTCCAATGAACTTCAACATATACCGCTGTGACCTCGCTCACTTGCTTAGATCTCTCCATGAGCTATCTCTTACTAGTCTTAGGGTGAGTCTTGGAGAGACATACAAAGCATGGTTTGGCCAGCTTTACTTCACCTGACTTCATCTTGCCTTATACATGACTTGAGCCACGTGGCTTCTTTTAGGTCAGTCCTCCTATGAAGCAACAGAGTGGGAATATAGCCTTCTAGAGACCAAAGTAGTCTTCTGTCTCTCAATGTGTACATTTTCTACCATGCAGCCTTTTCTGCCTTGGCTTCTGTTATCTTATTCTGAAACGACCAAGAGAGGCCCTTAGGAAAGAAAGAAACAGTGTGTGACTTCTCATTCAACTCTAACAAAACTAGTTATTTTAATTAATTAAGTTCTTTTTTAAAAAAAATTCAAGCTAAAGTCAGAGTCTGGTGAAGCCAACAATAGATGAAAAGCCTCTTGATAATCTTTGGTTCATGAAATTGTATTTGAGAAATGCTCATGTATTATCCATGGTTAATGGTTGGTTGATGGTGTGGTGAAGATTAAAGGTCCGTTGTCAAAGGTACCTGTTTGCTAAGAAGTCTTTTGACTGTCTCTGAAAGACTCTGATCCCCGATACAGATGCATCCCCAGGTTTCACTTGGACTTTTTTTCCCCTGGCATTTATTTGTGTATTCTTAGAAAACCTATTTCCTTGTAATGTATCAAAGATAAATTCATCCCTGGTGATGAAGAGGGCACACTATTGGAAATGAAGCTTTGCTTTCCTCTTCCAGGTTAAGTGTTTATAGCAAGTGCAGGTGTGTACCCCAAGCCATTTAATTACACATCTGGGCAAATCTTTCATTGGTCCCATGTGAAGTCACCACCCTGCAATATGTGGATGCTGTGGTTGGAAGACTGGAAGGCCGTGAGTCTTGACCCTCCCACATTCCCCAGCTTCAACTTGGATACTTTCGTTACCAACACCATCACCTCCCCCAGAGGTAGCCTATTGCATTAGATGGCAAGAATGGATAAAAGTGCTTTTTTTCCTTTATTTATTAAATTAAACCACTATAAAACTTTTACCCATGGATTCCCACTTGACTCTTTGAATCAGTGAAACTGAGATGCCAGCAACAGCAAGAAGCAGTAGACTCTAGTGGACTAGTCTCTGTCCCTGGACCAGAGGCTGAAGCCTAGCTAGCACAATGGAGAGAGATGAAGGGTTCTGTAGACATTTCTGGTGCTGTAGTCATTTCAGTTTACCAATCCTATTCTGTCATCTACCAAACCTCCTTCAAATACCTCATCAGAACAAGCCCACGGTCCTTCCAAGGTAGTTCTCCTCACGGCCAATTCCTTTCAGCTCTGTTAACAATTTTATATGGAATGAGTTCAAAGGAAGTTCATTGTTCTCTGTTTTTCATTGTATTTAAAACATTTAAAGGTTAAGAGCACTGCCTGCTCTTCCAAAGGTCCTGAGTTCAATTCCCGGCAACCACATGGTGGCTCACAACCATCTGTAATGAGGTCTGGTGCCCTCTTTTGGCCTGCAGACATACACACAGACAGAATATTGTATACATAATAAATAAATAAGTAAATAAATATTTAAAAAACATTTAAATGATTTTTCTTATGGCTTCCCTTTTTTGCAAATTTATATTGTTTTTTTTTTCTTTATTGGTACCTGGAGGGACAGCCATGGGTGCTGGGAACCGAACTCTTATATTTTTGGTTGTGAGCCTAGCCTTTAATGGCTGAGCCATCCCTCCAGGCCTATATTGTTATTTATAGTTTAATAATAGGTAAAATCATAGGACACATATAGTTAATTTTGTATTATATGTTTGGTGGTTATTTGAATGACAAATGCATGCATAGATGCATATATCTGAGCACCTGGTTCCCAGTTGTTGGCACAGTTTGGAGAGGTCTGGAAACTCTAAGGATGTGGGGCCCTGATGGAGCAAGTACATCACTGGGGATGGGCTTTGAGGGTGCCTGTTCTCTGTGTGTCCTCTTGGTAGCTGGAATGTGATCACTCCACTTGCTGCTGCCATGCCTTTTCTCCATCTTGGACTCTTATCCCTCTGCATTTATAAATTCAAATAAGTACTTTCATTTATAAGTTGTTTTTGATCGTGGTATTTCTCACAGCAACATAAATGTAACTGATTCAGTGTATATACACACACACGCACACACACGCACAAGCACACATGCATGCTCTATTTACCACATCTCTCAACTGCATTAAAAGGCCCCGTCAAATGACTGACTTGCATTGTGTTGGGTCACGTAAGTCTAGTCTGTGATGTTTACATAACAGTGGAATTTCTTCACAATGAATTCTCCAGTGTCCCTGCCAGTCAGCAAATCACAACTGTATAGATAGCCTCCATATGACAAATGCTGAGTAGTTATATCCCAAGATCTTCCACATATCAAAAAATACATATTAGTTTCACCCCTACCCCAAGGCCTTTCTGCTTCTCCCAAGGCTGCGTGTGCTGTTATCTTCTATTCTCTTTCCTACTGATTAGAAAGTATTTTATTTTTTAAAAATACGTTAGTTATTTTCTGTATCTTGGTGCACTTTCTGTACTGTTACGATTTGATTCTTGACCCACAAGGTAAAGACACGCAGCTCTGATCTGATCCTTACAGAAACTCAGGGCGTGGGCTCATCCTCTTCTCACACGGAAGACACCTGCTGTGAGCTTGTCAGTAAGGAGACCTAGGCAGAAGCGACTTGTGTGAGTGCTCCTGGTGAGCCATAAAGAGTAAACACTCATCTTAGCATTGGAACTGTTAGTATGAAAATAGAAATATAGTACAAAATGCATGTGTGTTTATAGGTAAGGATTTTTGGAGTTCTCGTCAATGTACTTCTCCATAAACCTGAATCTGCTCTTCTGTTGGGTCCATTAGAATTCAGGAGGCCTTGTTAGTGCTTTGCCCACGAGTTTGTAATATCGTGACAAATTCTCTAGAAACTTCTGAGCTGGGCTCATCCCCATAAGCTTTCTAAAGTGTTTATTTAATGTATTGTAAGAAATCTGAGAGAGATAAGTTCATTGCTTTATTGTTTTATATACTATATTTTCCCATAAGAAACTAAAAGGGTAAAGTTCCTTGAATGAAGACACCGAGTGTGTAATTGTCACATGGGATAGAAGGAGACAATACAGCATGATGCAGTTTCCTGAACATGGTGATGACCACATTCACCTAACAATGCTGCATGGATGTACTCAGGTCCTATTTTAAGCAGTAGGTAGTGTGCCATGAACAGGCAGAAAAAGCATGGGCTGGAGCGTGGGCTAGAGAATCAAGACTAAGAAGTATAGATCTCAGTGTCCAAAGTGCAGAGTCTGTGCTGTAGAGGCTGAGATGGTGGATTAGCAGAGAGCCCAGGGCTGCCTTCCCTTCAGAATCTGGGCCAAAGCATGTGCAGTGTTTGATGGGAGAGGAGATGAGCTTTAGAGTGACGTGTGGATGTCTTTAGACTCTGTTCTGTCCGGAAAAGGGGCAGTGTAGCAAGAACGAGGATTATGGGGTCAGAAGACTTGGTTCCAATCTGGCTATCCTGGGCTAGAGGCTCAGAAGCAGAATTTCTGTGTTGTTTTGGGACACGATCTTGTTATGTACCATAGGCTGGCCTCAGCTTCCTGCCACTTAGATACACTTATGGCACCAGATACCATACCTGGTCTCAGGTCAGAGCTGGGCATGCAGAGAATCTATATCCATCAACCCTGTGGACAGGAGAGGCAGGAAGGAGGCTTGGAGGAGTTGAGGAAAAGGAGCTGAAGTGGAGGATCAGAGGTCCAGGAAAGCCTTGACCCACTCCTTGGGGAACCCTGAAATATGGACATGTTGCAACTGTCCCTCAGAGACCCAAAATCTAAACCCCTATAGCTCTGCTGTCATCAGTCACTTGTCCCACAGCCCTGAGGGAGGTGTGCGATCTTCTTGCAGTCTCTCAGCAGCCAGTGGGGACCAAAGCAGCTCTCTCATCCGCTGGACAGCCCTGAGGGAGGTATGCGGTCTTCTTGCAGTCTCTCGGCAGCCAGTAGGTACCAAAGCAGCTCTTGCATCTGCTGGCACCGGGCCATCCTCACAGGAGGCCTGCTCAGCACATTTTCATAGGCATCACACCCAGGTCCCCTTGCAGCATCTGGGGAACCTTCGGCTTGTTTACTTCACCTCCATGGAGGTCCAACTTTCTCATCTGTAAATAAGGTTATTTCAAAGGGTTTGGAAAATTATAGTAAAGGCTTTAGTGCTGTGCCTGGCATAGGGAAAGCATGCTGTAAATGTTAATTATTCCCTTTAGGTAAGCCACAGCACCTGCAGTGGCTCATTTAGTGGGGAAAATGGGCCAAGATCTTCAGACTCCACGGACTAGTTCTCACTCTAGGAGAAGGTCGTGACAGCCCGTTCCAAGAGACATCATCATTGAGATGCTTCATGTCCCCCGCTTGTCACTTGGTATTATGTGATTTTTATTGCTCAAGGAATGTGCTAATGACCTCTGAGTAACAGGATAATAGCAGGCCCTAATAAGCTGAAATCATGGGGCACGATTACAAAGAGATTTGTAAATGACATGATTATCTTCCTCATGCATGTGCGCTCCTCATGCGATAAAATTTAAGACCGATAATTATGGGACTTGGTCTTTAACCCTCCAGAGATCCATAAATGCTCATCTCTGCTGGTTTGTAAGAGCCTCAGTAGAATTTTAGGGCCCACTGGAGTATTCAGTTCTGATAGTTTTGAATTTTTCAAGTTTTCTTTGAAAACCACTGAATATATCAAAGTAAAGCCCTTTAAATTCCATTCATGACTGAATTTGAAAGAGCTGTGCTCTCATTCGAGAAGTGGCAAATTAGCGATGCCAACGCGGCTTCCACCGAATTATCAACTGGAGAGGAATACTGAAGAGAAGGAAGTGGGGTGGAAAGGGGAGATCCTGTCAGAAATAGGACTGGTCACTTCTGTTTGTTCACTGGAAAACAGGAATCTGTTGGTACCCAGGTGCTGAGGCGGGATGCTGGTCCTGAGATGAGCAAGCCCGAATCTTTGATCTGAAGAGCTTACAGCCTATTGCGGGTGTGGAAAGGAGGAGGTGGAGCATGAGGAGACACAAGTGTGCACCAGGACCGTATTACAGGTGGGGTATAGTTGGGACATAGGATGTCACCCAAGCGGGAGCCTTGAACTTACGAGCCACGCGAGACACCACAGGAGAAACCCATGGCCACCAGTTACAGAGGCTGCTAAGAATTTGATGGGAGTCAATTTCAAATGCTCTCAGCAAGGAGACTGGGGCTGTCCTCCGAAGTCCAGGCGTGTCATGTGATGCTAGACTCAGGGCTGAAAGCTTTGGGACTCCTGGGTGGAAATGGCAGTCAGGTGTCTGGATTTGTAAGAGAATTCATGGTCCAGGACAGGAATGATAACTAAGGATATGTTGATAAACCTGAAACTCAGTATGAATTTATGAAGATAACTTGAGATCAAATGGATAATATAAATCTCAAAGGAAAATGTTCATAGTTTTCTCAGTTATTACACTGAAATTTATTCTGATAGAACGGCTAAAATATAACATAAAATTATGTGCTTAAAGCTTCATTTGTTAGAGTATCTATGTCTGATTTGCTTAATTTTTCTGTAAGAAAAACATCTCAAAATGTGAGGCTAACTAGCCTTAAAAACCATAAAACCACATGCTTCTATTAAAGTGTCTATGAAAGAAAACTGTATAGTAAAGAGAGAATGGCTAATCTCATCCAACCCCAGCCCATTCCCCAGAATTAATTATGAACAGCCTGGCATGTGCTATTCTTGTCTTTCACATGCAAACATAGCTACACATCTGAACATTTTATATAAATGGGAACATCCCATATCCATTGCCTTGTGCCCTGCATTCTTTTTAGACGGAATCTCTCTATTCTGTCACTCTGGCTGACCTGGGACTCAGTGTAGACCAGGACTCAAACTCAGAGATCAGCCTGCGTGCTGGGCCTATAGTGGTGTGCGCCATACTCTGGGCAGCACAGCCGTGTTTGTAGAACCCTTTCCTGATGGCATCTTCCCCATGCTCTTTACTCTCTTGTTGTAATTTAGAGGAGAGGTGTGGGTTATGTTCCCCAGCCGCCAGCCACTGGCCTGCTCAGCCGCTGGCCGCCTGCACCCGAAATAACCACATGAGAATGGCATTCATTCAAACTCTGCCTGACCCATTATCTCTAGCCTCTTCTTGGCTAGCCCTCACCTCATAAACTAACCCATTATAAAAGTCTGTAAGTCACCACGTGGTGACTTACCGGAAAAGTCTAACCTGCATCCATCTGCGACGGGAGCCTCATGGTGACTGCTCACTTCCTTCTCTCTTCCCAGAACTTCCGTTCTGTCTACTCTACCCACCTAAGGGCTGACCTATCTTACAAGCCAGACAGAGTCTTTATTCAACCAATGAGAGTAATACAAAATACAGGAGACCACTCCCACATCACTCTCTGAATCGTAATTTGCATTAGACAGCCCTCCCTTGATGCATGTTTACTTTGCCATCTTCCAGACTGCAAATTTCAAATTACAAAATGGGTCTGCAATTATACCTGCAGATACATCTGGACACCTGTGTAGTGAGTGTCCTGGAAAGTACACTGCTGGGTCAAAAGGGATCCACAGTTTAAATTTTGCTGCATTAAAACAAAATGTGTCTGAAGAGACTGTACCAATTTACACCCTCCTGCAGGTTTTTTTGCTTTTTTTTTTTTAATTGAATTGTCGTTTCTTTCTGTCTGTTGCTTCCCAGAGCGTCCTGTCTCAGGCTGCTTGAGAAAGCCACATTGAAGACCCTTTACTGAGTCACTTCCCTAACAAAGGTGGATCCTGTGAGGGCAGAGCTCATGCCACTGCTGGCCTCACTTCCTGTGACTGTCTTTGGCATCTGCGGATGTGGCACTCTGGCCATTACACTAATGTGACAGTCATCGGCACAAGATGGGCAGAGAAGAGGAAGAGGGCAGACCCCATGGTTCTCCCTGTGAATATTTAAAAGCCATTTAAATCGGTTTCTTTTTATCCCCTCTTCCTATTGATGACAGCAGTGAAACCATTTGTCTCATTCTCAAAGGATGGCCAGGAGAACAAACAGACCTCACAGGGTGGAGTGGGAGCCGAATGTATCTTCTGGGGAGGGAAAAACTGCTTTAGACTGAGACTTTCCCCGCAGGTAACTCCCTAGAGAGCATTCCATGGTCATGCTGGGAGCTACCATCTCCTTTGTTTCAGGACAGAGGGATGTGGTTTGGACTCCTGCTTTAGCTGTTGTTACCCTGAGGACATTGGGCAAACAGCTTTTCTTTGTCTTTGATGTCCCTATTGGGATAATAATACCATTACCTGGGTTGTTCTTCAGACCAGCAATAAAGCTTTCTGTGCTGGTCTTTGGTAAATCCGGCACCAGCAATTCCTTTAGTCTATTGAGTAGCTGCCTTATCTGGGTGTGGTGATTAGTGTTAATGGCCAAATTCACAGAATCTAGACTGGGAGATGGAGATTATCCCGATTACATTAATTGAGCTGGGCAAACCTGCCTGCTGAGGGTAGCGCCATTTCCTGGCTGGGATCCTGGACAGTATACACAGAGAAGGAATTGAACAGCAGTGTATGTTCATTTCCCTCTGTTTTCTGAATGGGATTGTGATGTGACCAGCTGCTTCACATGCCGCCACTGGGGCATCCACACCGTGATGGCTGTGCTACGGAAATGTGAGCCAGAGCAAGCCCTTCTTTAAGTTGCCCTTTTTTCAGAATATTTTATCACATCAACTGAAAGAACAAGTAAAGCATAGGTGGCCATTTCTACAGAGCAGTACCTGGCGTGACCACATGGCCATACTGTGTTGGTAGGTTTCCGGAGTTGAAGCTGCAACTCAGGGCTCTTATGTAAGACCAAGAAAACATCAGGAACTCATTTTCTTTTCGGCTGGGGGGAGGAGGGGATGGTTAATTTGAGACAGGGTTTCTCTGTAGCTTTGGAGCCTGTCCTGAAACTAGCTCTTGAAGACCAGGCTGGTTTCAAACTCACAGAGATCTGCCTGCCTCTGCCTCCTGAGTGCTGGGATTAAAGGTGTGCATCACCACTACCCAGGTCCCAGGAACTTGTTTTGAAGCTTAGGCTGGAGTGGTTATAGAGATGCTGTAGGGTAGGGTTCCTGAAGCCACTAAAGGCCTCTTTGGGGTATCCATTCCCCACCTACTTTAGCTCCATAGAGCTTGAACAAGCTCCTTTCCTTTCCTTTCCTTTCCTTTCCTTTCCTTTCCTTTCCTTTCCTTTTTGTTTCTAAAAGCAATACAGTAATAAGAAAGAGACTCTTGATTGTGTACGGTTGCTGTAAGGGTTAGCAGCCCATTTCATGCTCTCACAGACTTTATAGTTTGCGTTCTCATCCCTGAAGCATCTGCTCCTTCAATAGCAGCTCCATGGTCTGTTTTCCCTGTTTTCCCATTGCTCTTTATCTAGCAGGACACCGGGCTCTTAGCAGATCCTAAGTACGTGTTGTCTGTGCTAAAGGTAAGCTGCACAGAGTGGTGTCTGAAACAGCAAACCTCCCATAAGTGTGACCTGCTCAGAAATAACTATGAGGAAACAATGTTTAAGGAGTCATTTTTTTGTAGAGATATATTGCTTTATTTATTGTCCTGTAGTAAGTGTAACTGATATAGTCACAGTAACTGAATATCTGAAGGATAATTATTCTTCCTCCCTGTGGGGAGCTGAGGAAGTGTAAACAAAGATTGTTCTTTGTTGACGGAAGTTTCTGTCCTGCCTGGTACAGCAGCCATTCAGTCCCAGTGAAACAACCACAGGCTTATAACAATTACAAACTGTTTAGCCTATTAGCTCAGGATTATTATTAACTAGCTCTTACAACTTAAATTATCCCATAATTCTTATCTATGTTTGGTCACGTGGTTTGGTACCTTACTCAGTGTAGCATTCTCATCTTGTTTCCTCTGCATCTGTTTGATGACTAACTACACACTCAGCCTTTCCTCTTCCCAGAATTTTCCTTGTCTGGTTGCCCTGCCTTTACTTCCTGCCTGGCTACTGGCCAATCAGCATTTTATTAAGCCAATACTAGTGGCAAATCTTTACAGGGTACAAAAGCATTATCCTACAGGAGTTCTTTTGTTTTCTGCCACCTTGTTTTTCTGACCGCCAAGACCCAAGCAATCACACAAAAACTATATTAATTGCAACACTGTTTGGCCAATGGCTCAGGCATATTTCTAGCTAACTCTTGTATCTTAAATTAACACATTTCTATTAATCTATGTATCGCCACAAGGCTGTGACTTACCGGTAAATTTCTGGTGTATTTTTCTTTCTGTAGCTACATGGTGTCTCCTGACTCTGCCTTCTTTCTTCCTGTAATCAGTTTAGTTTTCTCACTTACCTATATTCTGCCCTGTCATAGGCCAAAGTAGCGTCTTTATTAAACAATAGTAATAAAACATATTCATAGCTTACAGAGGGGAATCCCACATCAAGGAAACCTTGCAATGTATAAAGAGTAGATGAAAAGACCTCCCATGCTCTTGGGTAGGTAGAATTTACATAGTAAAAATGGAAATCTTGCCAAAAGTAATCTACAGATTCAATGCAATGTCCATCAAAATCTCAGCAAAATTCTTCACAGATGTCTAAAGAATGGTACTCAACTTCATATGGAAAAGCAAAAAACCCAGTATAGCCAAAACAATCCTGTACAATAAAAGAAATTTTGGAGGCATCACAATCCCTGACTTCAAACTCTACTGCAGAGCTACAGTACTGAAAACAGCCTGGTATTGGCATAAGAACAGACAGGAGGACCAATGGAACCAAATAGAAGCCCCGGATATTAATCCACACACCTTTAAATACCTGGTTTTTGACAAAGAAGCAAAAAATATCAAATGGAAAAAAGAAAGCATATTTAACAAATGGTTCTGGAAAAACTGGATATCAACATGTAGAAGAATGAAAATAGATCCATCTCTATCACTATGCACAAAACTCAAGTCCAAATGGATCAAAGACCTCAACATAAAGCCAGCTACACTGAACCTTATAGAAGAGAAAGTTGGATGTATACACTTGAATGCATTGGCACAGGAGACCACTTCCTAAATAGAAACCCAGCAGCACAGACACTGAGAGAAACAATTGATAAATGGGACCTCCTGAAACTGAAAAGCTTCTGTAAAGCAAAGGACACGGTCAACAAGACACAACGACAGCCTACAGAATGGGAAAAGATCTTCACTAACCTCAAAACAGACAGAGGTCTGATCTCCAAAATATACAAAGAACTCAAGAAATTGGTGATCAAAAGAACACATAATCCAATAAAAAAAATGGGGTACAAACCTAAACAGAGAACTCTCAACAGATAAATCTAAAATGGCTGAAAGACACTTAAGGAAATGTTCAACATCCTTAGTTATCAGAGAAATGCAAATCAAAACAACTCTGAGATTCCATTTTACACATGTAAGAATGGCCAAGATCAAAAACACTGATGACAACTTATGCTGGAGAGGGTGTGGGGAAAAGGGAACACTTCTGCATTGCTGGTTGGAATGCAAGCTGGTATAGCACCTTTGGATGTCTGTGTGGCTATTTCTCAGAAAATTAGGAAACAATCTTCCTCAAGACCCAATAATACCACTTTTGGGTATATATCCAAAGGATGCTCAATCATGCCACAAGGACATGTGCTCAACTATGTTCATAGCAGCATTGTTTGTCATAGCCAGAACCTGAAAACAACCTAAATGCCTCTCGACTGAAGAATGGATAAGGAAAATGTGGTACATTTACACAGCAGGAAAAATAATGACATATTGAATTTTGCAGGCAAATGGATGGAGCTAGATAACATCATTTTGAGTGTGGTAACCCAGACCCAGAAAGGCAATTATCACATGTACTCACTCATAAGTGATTTTTAAACATAAAGCCAAAAAAAAAAACCAAAAACAAAAACAGCCTATAATTTACAATCCCAGAGAACCTAGACAACAATGAGGACCCTAAGAGAGACATACATGGATCTAATCTCCATGGGAAGTAGAAAAAGACAAGATCTGAGTAAACTGGGAGCATGGGGACCTTGGGAGTGGGTTGAAGGGGAGGGGAGAGACAGGGAGGGGAGCAGAGAAAAATGTAGAACTCAATAAAAATCAATAAAAAAAGAAAGAAAGAAAAATAAAAGAGTAGATGAAGTCCTGAGTGGGAGTGTATTGTTGACAGGAGACTAGCTAACCCCTATGCCTGTGCTGTACATAATAAATGTGCCACGGTTCGGGCTGTTGAGTAACTAGTGCCACTCCACCAGAGTGCTTGTGGTCTACCTGATCCCAGATGTCCTATATGTGTGTCCGTCGTTGCCCCAGTCAGGTTTCTAGGACCATGTCAGTCATGACACCTCCCCAGTTTAGTGATTGGTCATTTGAATAATAAAAACTATGTAAATATTAATGTTTTAAAATACATAAAAACATTTTTATGTTTAGGAAGAGAACTGGCATAATAAAAATCATTAGCTACTGAATACAAATAACTAAACGTCCCTCATAGAATAAGAGAAGAGCTCTTATGAACAGGGCACTGGATAAGCACACAGTAGGTGCCCTGTAAATGGTACCCTTTTCAGCTAGAGTGTTTTCATTTTGTAGTGCTGGTGATCAGAGCCAGGGCTTCATCCATGCTAGGCAAGTGCTCTGCCAGAGGGCTGCATCACCAGCCATGAGTAAATTATGTTGTGAAGAAGTGCTTGTGCCGGGTGTGGTGTCATATGCCTGCAATCCCAGCACTTGAGATGCTGAGGCATGAGGATTGTGAGTTCGAGGTCAGCCTGAGATACATTATAAGAGTTGGGGGGCTGGAGTAAGACAGGAAAGAAACAACTTGCAGTAGTTATGTTCTTTGTAGGTCTGGGTCTCATGGTGGTGTTTTAAAAATGGGCTCCACCCATGGGGAAAGGGTAAGGAAAGGGTAAAGAAGGAGATTTGCAGGTGGTCTGGGTGTCAGGAATTCAGCTCAAACCATCATAAGTATTTGGTCAGTTTATGATTGTGTTCTTAGCCCTGTGCTGAGCATGAGGCAATGGCAAAGGTGGTGAGAGGTTTCTTCAATTGGAGTGAACAGGTCTTCAAAACTGGCAGCTGGGAGGGCAGCCCTCTCTGGAAGTCTCCGAATGACCTACCCACCAACTTTCATCTATGACTCATCAGTGACAAATACGGAGTGTACACGACACACACAAAGATATCTCAACACCCACAAGTTAAATCAGTTGCCATGGCTTGTTGTCCCTGAGACTCACATGTGAATTTGAACCCATTATGAGATGCTAATGCACAGGGCTAGGTAGGCCCTTTAAGAGGCAATAGGGCTTCTTGTAAATAGACCAACCATTCATGTGCTTAATAGATGAATGAACTGATAGATTATCATAGATAGTGGGGCTACCATAATCCAGTTTAGCTAGGTCTCCAGGACACTTTGTCTCTTGCTATGTAACGCCCTCTGCTGCTTCAGAATGCCACCAACAGGTGTAGTCCTTTAACTTTGTACTAGGACCTTAAGCTAAAATAAAAGCCTTTTATTTATAACACATCCAGTCTGTTGTTTTGTGTTATCAACAACAGGAGGGCTAGTCCTTTTCTTCCTCAACAATCTTTCAGAGTTGATGTGGCTAAGTGGTGTGGAAGGCACAGAGGCCCTTGTGCTCACAGATGAGCGTTAGGGGAACCAGGAATGTTAAACATGCAGGGTTGTCTCCTTAAAGGGAGAGATGTATAACCTGTTTTCTGCCCAGAAGGCTGGCAACAGAGGTGCTTAATAGCCTGGTGACTATTTAGTGACCTTTGCACTGTCTGTGTGGCCAAGACCACACCACATCCTCACCTGGTCCCTTATCATGAGCTTGTTTTTCTCAGCCAATCTATAGACCTTACCTTTATGGAAGATATCACATGTAGTCAACCTGTAGAACCCATATTTATGGAAGATGTCACATGTACCGTACAAAGACTTTCGGTGTAGTCACGTCTCAGGCCTTATTTGTGCACAGAATTAAGTTAATTATCACCAGGAAATTTTTTCATCAAATTGTGCTGTACTTAAATTTGCCTAAAACAAAGCTTCTTAGGGTCAGACTCTCAAGTGAATCAACACAGGCTACTGAGTTATGTTGAACCGAACTTCCTCTTGCCTCTTACTGAGCAGCACTCTGCTGGCTTTGGTGACCTTAGAGGACCCCACTGCCACAAAGAACAAAGATATTTATGTACTAAATGTATTTGTGTTTGTTACAGATTTGTTGAGCCAGACAATGAGAAGCTGACATGTAACCCTACTATTGCCACTTTAAAAAGACTAATTTTTTATTATTTTTAATTATGTGTGTGTTTTGTGTCTACATGTGGGTATGTACATGTGAATTGAGGTGCCCTGAGAGACCAGAGGCATCAGATACCCCGGAGCTGGAGTTCCAGACAGTTGAAGACAGGACAAGGTGCTGAGAACCAAACTTGGGTCCTCTGGGAGAGCAACAAGTACTCTGAACGGAGCCTCTATCCACTACTTACATTTTAGTGGATGTTCTCAATTCTTTATTAGACAGTAAATGGTAGTTTTGGAGGGAAGATATATTTTTTGGATGGGTAAAAATGACAAAATGTGTAAGATTTGCCATGTTTCTGATAAAAAGAGTCACTGTCAGTCAGGCAGTGGTGGCTCATACTTTTATCCAAGCACTCAGGAAGCAGAGGCAAGAGGATCTTCTTGTCCAACCTGATCTACATAGTGAATCCCAGGACAGCCGGGGTGATCCTTGTCTCAAAAGAAGAAGGAGAAGGAGAAGGAGAAGGAGAAGGAGAAGGAGAAGGAGAAGGAGAAG
>JAQHUG010000015.1:5660642-5677081 GCA_028555095.1 Dicrostonyx torquatus
GCACCATGGCAGAGATTGCAGCTGTCTTTTTGCTGCTAAATTTTTGGTGTCTGCCCCAGTGCCTGGAACAAGTGGGTTAATTTACAAGGATAGGAAGGACAACAAAAACAAAAAATTAAAAGGTGGATAAACCTGAGAACTTAAAAAAAATGTGGTGAACTTCTAAACAGTGTCTTGAACCAAGAGATCTGTGAGTTCTCCAGACGCTGGGCTAAGGAGACTGTGATTCTGTCTGAGGAAGCTTTGAAGCCTCACCAGGAAGGTGTATTAGAGCCAGGCTTGGAGGATGCACAGAACTCTGAGCTGGAGTAAGGGAGCCACAGGATTGGACATCTTCCTAGATGAAGCTGTTGAAAGCATATGCCGTCATGTTGTACAGGGCAGGGCTGGGGAAGTGACTCTTGATCGGGCTGTGACAGGTCTATGATGCCAGCTGAAGATGTTTGACAAAGGCAGCAAGTCCCCAGCCCCATCCCGGGAGCAAGAGCAACAGCCCCATGGGAGGAAACACTGGTCCAGGGTCTTTGGTGGAAACTGATGGAGGAACAGGTGTGAGTATTATCTTGGAAAAATCGTGGATGGGAATGAAGACTGCTGGCAAGGAATTGAAGATACCATGATGGACCAAGTGCGTATTTGGATTTGGGGGATGGAGGAAGTGGTATCATCATTAATAGAGCAAATAATGAACAAAAAAGATATCTTTTTTAATATTTATTTATTTATTATGTATACAATATTCTGTCTGTGTGTATGTCTGCAGGCCAGAAGAGGACACCAGACCTCATTACAGATGGTCGTGAGGCACCATGTGGTTGCCGGGAATTGAACTCAGGACCTTTGGAAGAGCAGGCAATGCTCTTAACCACTGAGCCATCTCTCCATCCCCAAAAAAGATTTCTTAAGGTATCTTAAGGGTGATGATGGGTTTTATTTATAGGTTGTTAAAGCTACTGAAAAGGAGCATCCAGTTTGTAGTGAAATGTGAGGTCAGAAACAGGATTCAAGGTAGTTTTCACACTGTCTTCCATTTGTCTCCTCAATAGTCTCCAGTGTTTGCCAGACAGTGTGTCAAGCATTGAGAGTAGAAAGGAGAGAAGCATAGACCCACCTCTGTAAATTCCCTTTGCTTTATGTAGCTTTTTGGCCCATGAAAGCTTTCATTTATTGATACATAATTTCAAAAAGTCTATAATTGCAGTGTAATTATTTTAAGATACAGCAATGTTTTTATTTTAGCTTCATATTATAGACCTAAATCAGGAGTTTTATCATACACACATAATCAATTACAATTTATAAATTACCGTAGAAAGGAATCCAATGATCATCAAAACAGTCTGAGGGTCTTTGAGACTTTGCTTGTGGCCCGCAGCAGGACCCTTTGTCTGTCTGTCTGACAAGTGAAAGAAGGTACAGAAAGCCAACTCCAGTGTCCTGGGACATGGAAGCCTTCTGCTTCTCAGTGGAGCTTATAGATTTGTAAATTTTGAGCATTGTTTTAGGTAGGCTGTCAGTCTGGATCTTTCCTCAAGATGGAAACAATACTGCCTATAAAGAAGCAAAGATGACCATTTAACAAAATTTTTGGTATTATTTTTCTGTTGGGAGAGAATGGAATATTGAATGCAAGTTGAAGACTGAGAGTCAATCAGGAGGCAGGAATACAGAGTTAGCACTGTTGCATGAGAGACGGTGGGTGCTGCGTTCCCCAGCTCCTGGCTCCCAGTTCCCAGCCGTGGGCCTCCTTTTGGTCCCGGCTAACTTATACCCGGAATAATTACACACAAACTGTGTTCATTTGAATACTGCCTGGCCCAGAGGCTCTAGCCTCTTCTTGGCTAACTCTCACATATTATTTTAATCCATATCTAGTAATCTGTGTATCACCACAGGGTGGTGGCTTACCGGGAAAGATCCTAACCTATGTCCATCTCAGGCCAGAGAAACATGGCATCTGCCCCAGTGCCTTCTCTCTCCCAGCCTTCAGTTCTGTCTACTCCACCCACCTAAGGGCTGCCCTATCAAAAGGCCAAGGCAGTGTCTTTATTCAACCAATGAAAGCAACAGAAATACAGAAGGACCCTCCTACACCAGAGCAGGGAGAAGAGCCTGAATAAAAGTGGTCATTAAATGCCCTCATACCCTTCCACTTGGTGTCCTATTTTATCAGCACTACAGCATATACATCGAAGCAACAATCATGTTTCCATTCTACAGAACACTGAAGCACAGGGAGGGTAAGTGACCAAGGTTACAGGATGAAAAACTAGCTTTGATTCCAAGTCTAGGATTCTTGGTACTTTCTACATTGTGTGAAGAACCTGGCTGGGATGTCCCTTAGGGGACTGAGCAAAAAAAAAAAAAAAACCTTGCTGGGATGTTCCTTTAGGGGGGTTGAGCAAGGATGAGCAGAAAAGTAACAACTTTCATTGGAACTGGAGGAGATTATTATTACATTTCTGCAGAGGCTTCACCATTAGCAGAGTGTAGCAGACGGGAACAGAGCTGAACTCAGCTGTAGCAGTTCTCCAGGAGAAGAGCAGGATTGCTCTATCCTGCAGGGAGACCATCCCTTACCGCACCCCAGCTTCAGGCAGCCAAGACACCTTTCCCTCAGGGCTGAGTGGTCTGTCCTATTGTGGCTCCAGCCTCCAGAGCTGTCCTATTGTGGCTCTAGGTATAGCCTGGCTTCCCGATAGTTGGGATATCTTTGCAGCTCCAGAGCTGTAATGCTTGCCCTTGCTTCCGCTGTCCTACACTGTGTCTCTGTGGAGGCCTGCAGCCTCATCAGTGTCCATTCTGCTCTACCCAAAGTCTGCTTATCCTTAACTCCAGCTTTGTGAAACTCGGTTGGATCCCATCATCTAGCACTTCTCAGCCCCTTCTCTTTACCTCTCTAGGGAGGCTTTCTTTCTCTTTTGACTGGGGCAGACTTCTAACTGGCTGTGTCATATCTAACAATTGTATTTCATCTCTACTGGTAGATAGTTAACCTGTATAAACCCTGGGTCTGAATCACTCCCCCTCCACATTATCAAGTACACTAAATACATATGTATGGATGAGCAAATGCATCTTCTCCAGCTCCCCTGCTCTGAGACAGCTGAGAAACAGGATCCTGCCTACCTCCTTCATTTAGGGCCAGACTGGTGCCTCCTGGGTCTATTAGAGGAGAGACCCAAATGAAAGCAGGAGGACAAGACATATTTCACTCTAGCAGATGAAGACAGAAAGATGTAGGCATAGTGAATGGGTGGGTTTAGAACTGAAATTCAGTAGCCATGGTTACACAAGGGTCTTAGTGAAAATGCTCATGTAAATTGGAATAATTAGCTCTCTGGGCTGTGCTGTGAGTGGCACAAAGAGAACAAGAATCTCAAGACAAGTGTTACAGGGATGTCATCAAAGGCCAAGGATAAATCGAGACTGTGGCCTTTCCAGTCATTTTCCCTCTGGGCACACACCGTAGAGGGCTGAGGTCCTAAATTATCTATTCTTTGGTCACGTGGTTTTGTCTGCTGCCAGACTGCATGGTGTGCTTGAAGCAATGACAGCGAGTTCAGCAGCTCTACACTCCCTCCCAAGGACTGCACCGAAGAAGTGTGGCATAGCAGCGAGGGAGTATTGAAGATCAAAGATCAGGAAGTTAAGAAAACTTGTCATGTGCCTGGATGAGATCACTCCTGTCCCAAAGGTACAGAGCCCTTGTCAGAGAGCAACGCACACCAAGTCTCTCTGGGATGCTGGCAAGGAGGAATTAAAGACTGTCAGATTTTGAAGCTTGGAGCAGGCGATGTAGTGTAAAGTCTAAGGACATGGGAGCACTCTTAAGGCGTCCATGTGTGTGCTGCAGAATAATGGGTTTTTAGTGTTCGCTTTCCCTGACAGCTTTGCAAAGAACCATATTTCCCTTATTGCAAAAGGGGGAAAACATAGTAATGTGCATTAACATGATTTTGAGCCATGTAAATGGAAAATGAATTGACTTTAGATGTTAGAAATTCTAGGCCAGACTTTCCGGGCTTGAAAGGGTGAAGGGCAGAGGTGGGAGAAGATGGAGAGACATAGAGATGTAGAGCTGCTGCCAAGGACCATGTATGGGTCCGTGGTCCTGCTGCAGCTGGGGTCTGTGATGATGCTCATGGCCCGTGTTAACACAGGGGGTCATTGGACCCATGTGTGCTAAGCCAACTCCACCCTTCACTGGCCCTGGGAGAGCTGGTCCTGCCCCTCACTGGATGCTGCAGCAGGAGAGCTGGTCCTGCCTCTTAGGGGAGAGCTGGGAAAGATGGCCCCACCTCTCATTACAACCGTATACCTCACCTGGGCAGCACACTAGAGTTGATCCTGTGGCCTGGATACAGGTGAGTCAACTCAGGGGACTAGAAAGCAGAGGCGTTAACCTCCCCTCCCCCAACCCCATCTGCCACGTGTTGCCATGGGTTAAAGTTGTCTTCCCCATCTTACCCATGACCACCTGTGGCAAGTAAGAGCGCTGGCCCCAGGGTCATGAAAGAAGGAGAGCTAGTCCAGCTGCAGCACACAAGACAGCAGGTTCTGCACACCATCTTGGCAGCACACTAGAGCAGACTCTGCTGCTGGAAGACAAGCTGTCCGCAGCTCAGAGTAACTGGAAAGGTGGTGTGAAGTCTGCAGAGCTGCGTACATACCCTGGAGACTTTCTGAGGGACAAAGCTTGAGTCTTCATTTTATTTCTTTGTTGTTCTTCTGTTGCTTAAATTTTTCTTTTATCCTCTTTTATGCCACTTAAGACAAAGACTTCTATGCAAGAAAAGATTACCTCATAACCACAAGTAGATATTTTCCAAAAACAAATTAAAATCTTTACATAAGAAGGACTATTAAGATCTCAAGCTACATGTTTTCCTTAGAAGTCCACAAATAGTTAAGCACTTTTCTTTTGTATTTGTAGTGTAGCGGATTGCTATTCTTAACTCTACCCTAGAGAACTTTGAATGAATGGTCAGCTAACCATCTGGTTTTCTTCCCCAACAATCAGGTCACTGAGTTTCCCTTTGCAACTTTGTTTTTTCAAGGTGCATACCAGGGCCTGAGTTGTGAGAACTTCTGCAGCCAATGGCCTTTGAGATGCTGGACCACTTTGGGTGTGGGCTCGGGTACTAAAAAAAAACAACAGATGTAGAACCCTATGTTCTCTCTCTTGGCTCTTAGATTCCGTTCCCGTTCCCCACTCGTGCAGAGGACTGTTGATCTGTGAGTCTACCCCTAAATAAAGAACCCTTTATTATACTCCATTCGGAGCTAGTGTGGGACTACTTTATTGTAATCTACCACAGCTTGTGATTAATTCTGTAAGAAGTCTCAGAACCAAGGAAGTAAGGCCTAACTTTGGGTTTAGGGACATAATTGCTTTCTTTGGTCATCAGTCTGTCTTCCCACAGAATCCACGGGTTTATAATGCATGAAACTTCCTTGTTCTTATTTTCCATCCTCTGCAAACCTCGCATCTAACAGAGAGGAATGGACATTTTAGCCTATGTTTGCCTTTTTTGTATCTTATTGGAGCAATTGGAGAATAACCTAAATCATGTCCCTAATCATCTTTATTCGCTGTCCTAACACCTGTATCTTTTAGGCTAACTCAGAAGGTCCAGTTAAATCATAGATCTAACTAATCATCATTGCTCTTATGAAAATCATCTTCATTATGATCTGCAAGTAAATTGCCCAGTGAGGAGTGGGATTTTCCCAAGAAACAATCACACTATACTAGATACGGTGGGATCTTTTTACATAGGAATCACACCATGACAAATACATCAGGAACATGGCAGCAGCAAGCAGAAGGAAGGAAGGGGCATTCTGGAGAAAGTCCTTCCGGGACTTTGCCTCTCCTGGATGCACTCAGAATAGCTTTGTTATCGTCTGAACTGTATTCTATAAGCACATTGCTGTCCGCAGCTCCTCTGACATGGCCACTGGCAGACCCTGCCATCAGGAACACAGGTGAACAGGCCCTGAGTGCATAAAAGCTTACCCTGCCCCCTACAACAGTTGAGAGAGAGAGAGAGAGAGAGAGAGAGAGGGGCAAAACAGTAGGGCTGGCCCTGGGGGTGTGAGTGCGGGTGAACCCGATCTGGGGACCTGAGAGCAGGAGAACTGGCCCTGCTCCTTGCTGTCTGCTGCACTGGGTGAGCTAGCCAAGGCCATGCCCGAGTGCTTGCCTGGGTAGTGATGATGAGGGGAAGCTGGCAGCTGACCAGCCCAACAACCTCCAAGAGGAGCCCCAGTGAGAGCCCTGTACCAGAGGCCTTGGCCAGACCACTGTTCCGTGGCAATGAATACTGGCAAGTAAAGACAAGAGTACTAAAGGGTAAACTGTGTGACTCAATGGGTCACAGTACAGCTTCCATGATGAGACTCCCCCTCCCCTGCCTTTTTGTTGTTTTGGTTGGTTTGGTTCAGGGAGGTTGCAAGGGCAAAGGGTGAATGTGAGGGACAGTAAATGGGATTGGAATGCATGATGTGAAACCCACAGAGAATAAAAGTTAAAAAGAAAAGTCTAGGACAGCAAGGTGGCTCAGCAGGTAAAGTCACTTGGTGCTCGATGCCAGCCTTATAACTTGTTTAATCTTCAGGACAGAAACTATCCCTGCAATTTGTCTTCTGACCGCCACATTGTTGGTGTGGCATGTAGACCCACACACTCAAAGACACCATAAATAGATAAAAGCAATTAAAGAATTTAAAAGTCAGTTGTTTGAAGGGAATTGTTTTTTTCTTTCCTTCAAAGCATTCTTGCAGATAGCATTGCGGACAGATTATTGTCAACTGAATACCGCTTAGAAATAGGAGCAATGTTGTACCCAGGATTTTGAAAAGGAAAGGTGATATTAAAATCTATAATCATCGACTGCATGTGTTAGAGCACTGGAATGGTCAACTAGAATTACACATCTCAAAATATTTTAAAGACTATGAAATAGCATATAATTATTAGTTATTAGGAAAAAATGGAGGCTGGCCTCAAACTCAGAGATTCAGCTGTCTCTGCCTCCCAACTGCTGGCATTAAAGGCATGTGCCACCACTGCCCAGCTAGATAGATCTGTATTACGTTAAACATTTATCTATACCTACCATGTTATTGAGACGAAACAATTATTAAACGTAATTAGTTACAAGTTTTCTTAGAAATTCTCACCTTGCTTTTTCTTCTTTCGTTTTTCTCAATAAGAAGGATGATCAGAATATATCTGATCACTTCCAAAGCCATAACCGCCATTTCCTTTCTGTTAGAGTTTGGAAATTGAATGTTCCCTAAAAATCCACAGCTTGATCCCCAACCCAATTTCAGGATTAGTGGGAAGAAAATAGGCCACTGAGGATGTGCCCTTTAAAGGGTGATGGGACTCTAGCCCCTTCTCTGTCTCTTCTTCCCAGTGTCACTCCATGGTATGTTCTCGTCATGAGGGGTTGCCTAGACACAGGCCTAAAAGGGACTGGGCCCTCAGGCCAGCAGCTGCACTCCCTGAAGTTGTGAGCCAAAGTAAATATTCTCTTTTGTAAAGCTGACTATTCCCGGTATGGTGTCAAAAAGACAGAAAGCCAGCATCCTTTTAAAATATACTCCTACTGTGGTGGCTCATGCCCGTAATCTCAGGAGGCCGAGGCAGCAGGGTTGCCATAAATACGAGGCCTGACTGTGATAATGAGACCGTCTCAGTCATCTGAACAAAGAGAGAAGAAAAGAGAATCTATTTCTGACGAGAAAGTCCAGTACTGTAATAGCTGCAACAAGACTGTGGTTTAAGCTACACAGGTTGGTGTGGGAGGAGCTCACGCAGCCCCAGCCCTCCCTGGGCTACTCTGGTTATTGACAGTTCTAGGCTGCCCTTGTCACTTTTTTACCATGCAATCACTGGTAAGTGCCATGATCTGATAAAATCTTTCCACTCATACTCAGGGAAGCTGCCCTCAGGCTTAGTAGGTCACACACACCATAAAACGGGAGACTTGTGAAGGGGGCTTCCGCAGAAGAGGGAAAGGGGGGTGAAATAAGCCAAGAGTAATTGTGTATATGAGTAATACTGCCAAATAATAAATCAAAAGAAATGTGCTGTATTTGCATGACTACTTTTTAACTGTTTTCAGAAATAAAGGATGACTGGCCTCCCAGTGACATTGCAATGTATTGAGATGTATTGGTGTTAGCCATATTAGTGTGTCGGGGGACATTGGTTAGTTAAGAAGAAAAGAAAAAGAGCCCATGGACTATATGAGAGGATAACAAATGAGCTGTCGATGCTCTGAAAATCCACTGTGAAAATTAAAATAACCTCAGAAGCAGCAAGAATAGGACACAGTCACCAACAGGGAGACGCCTTGAAATCATCTTACAAGGAAAAACCCCAGTGAAGTATGACTGATTACAGACAGATGACAGCCAAGGGAGGCAGGGAGACTGGTGTGACAGAAGCATAACAGTCTGCTCGAATAAATAATAAAACAGAAATAAAAATCTAAGAGGTAGAATAAAAGAAAAATTTCCTGAAATGAACAAAACATGTTTTACAAAAAAAGAATAAAAAAGATTGTCATGTTACATCTTGTGTTTTTATTTTATTTATTTATTTGTTTGTTATTTACCTATTTTTTTTTGACACAGAATTGCGCTGTGTAGCCTTGGTTGTCCTGGAACTTGCTCTGTAGACAGACTGGCCTCCAAGTCAGAAATCCCCCAGCCTCTGCCTTTGAAGTGCTGGAATTAAAGGCGTGTACCGCCACTGCCCGGTACATTTTGTGATTTTAATTACCCTCTGTCAATCAACAAAAGTCTGCTCTGAACTTTACAAACTAATTAAGAATTTAAAACCTATTCTGAAAATAAGACAGCCCCACAAGTTTATCACCCATCTGAGCCTTTACCAATATGATGCCAGGACAGGACACGCCATGCCTGACCTCAAATGACAAGTTACTGTGGAAACAGCAAACCCACTGGAAACATTGCATAGCATTACCTTCAGGTTAGTTTTCAAAGATGCTTATGAAACATCAAACAATTTTATCTTTACACTTGGGATACTCTCAAGACATTCACTATGTGTATCCAACTCTGTTAAAAAAAAAATCCACAGATCTGGGACTGAGGAGCTGATGCAGGGGGCAAGGGCTTGTTGCACAAGCATAACGATCCAAGTTTTGATCCCTGAGACCCCTTTGTAAAAGCTGGGTATGGCGTGGCATGGGGCATGTGTCCCCACACACAGAGGAATGGGAGAGATCCTGGGTCTGACTGGTAGCCACTCTAGCAAAAACATTCCAGGTTCAGGGGAGACTTTGTCTCAAAACCCAAACCAAAAAACAAATAGACACGTGATGTTGACTTTTGGCCTCCACAAGCACACAGATGATTGTGCATACTCCAGACACATGTACCATAGATGCAGACACACACACAGACGCACTCATGTGTCCAGGTGCACACACATACACACAAATCGAGCCATTTCTGTTCCCAAGCGTTTCAGATAAGTTATACATAGTAAAATCTAACAATGAGAAGCCAAGAATAGGGTAAGTCTTATTTACTTTCTGGAAAAAGTGGTCCTGGTAGTGCTTGCCTCTAATCCTAGCTCTCAAGTCGGAAGCTCTCAAGTTTGCGGGCAGCCTGAGCTATAGGGCAAGACCATTTCTGAAAACCAAATTCCTTGAAGAGTAGTTTTGAAACTGTCTTTAATGTTGAGATTGACCTGGAAATGCTGCCACTTTCCTCAGTCCTTTCCCTTTGTGGCGACACAAGCTCTGGGAAAGATTTACTCAGGGCACAGACCCATGAGCACACCCATGAGACTATTTCTGAGAGCTATAAATCTTCCTCGTTCTTGGATTCCTCAGGAAGTCTCTTCTAGTAACATGGATACATCAACTAGGGCGCTTTCAGCCCCAAGTAGTACTCAGAACTGGTCATCTAGCAGGAGGGTTAATTATTCCACAAAATGAGATCCTGAGTTTGAGTGATGGAGAGTCATCCTATTGACGACTCTCTCTGCATCTTCCCACACAGCACCTTCAGTGTGTGTGCTCCGTTCAGGTTTGTTCCTCTTGGCTGCAAGGCGGCTGGTACAGCATCAGGCTTTACAGTGTCTTCTGGCCACAAGGAAGACAGAAGACAACATGCCACTTTCTTTTGACTCATTTGAGGGTGAAGAAGAAGCTGCTAGAACCTAACTGCAGACATTTTACATGAACATGTCCCACAGCCCTGACTCGCTACAGGCTGCACTGTAAAGCACACCTGGGGGAGCGATACCAACATCGTAGGCATGAAAGTGACACTTTTAGGAGTAACTTTCAATTGTCTATAATATGTTTAGACAAATTTTAAACAAGTCATGGTTGCTGTAGGCAGGACTCGGTGATAAAATAGGTGTAAGGTGAAAGAGAAGCAGGTGATTTCTCATGACCATGGTGTTCTTGACATATATCCACACCTTCTTTTGCCACGAGGTGAAGCTTAGTTCATTCTATTTTCTGATTTTGAGTTTGACTTAGAAAGTTCCTTTTAAAGACTAGACTATGGTGTGTGTGTGTGTGTGTGTGTGTGTGTGTGTGTGTGTGTGTGTGCTTTACAGTGAAGAAGACTTGCAATTCTACCACTGATCAAGGTTCCGTCAACAGTAATGAGTCAAACTTCCTGTCAGCCTACGCTGAGATGAGGGCGTCACCCCGGGAACGCTCTTCATGAGTCTGTGATAGTCACGAAAGAGTGTCAGACAAGCTGGCTGCAGAAACCTTCATAAAATATTTGATCTGTATTCTTCAAAAGTGCCAAAGTTATGGAAAGGAAATGAGGATGGACTGGGAATTTTGCATTTTAATGGCAGTCAAGGAAATGCAACATGGTACCTTGGATTATATCCCGGCGCGGAAAGAAAACATCAGTGGAGCACAGTGAAACGGAACCAAAGTCTATAGCTTCATTACTATCGCTGTCGGTGTTGACTCTCGGTCTGGCGAATGTAATGCGATTGGGTAACATGCTGTCATCAGGGAAAAGAGAGTGGATAGTACACAGAAGCTCTCAGTGTTATCTTTGCTCTTCTCCCAGCAATATAAGATAAAAATCTTAAACCAATTTAGTTAAAGAAAAAGCTTGCTTTCTCCTCAAGACCAGTTCAGGTATCTCCCCAAGCATCGTGGCTTTCACAACTCATTTGGTTGAGGATGATGCTTTCCTCTGTTCGTTACACACGTGAACAGCGTCTGAATGTGGTAGAACACGCCTGTAATCCCAACATCCTGGAGTGAGGCAGGACGACTCTGAGCTCCCGGTCAGCCTGGACTGTTACAGTGAGATACTGTCTCAAAAACCTAACCAACAAACCAACTAAACAAAAGTATGACTGCCTCCTGAGGACCAGGCCTGATGTGAGCCAGGGATCGCATCACGGAAGTGGTCAAACACACTGTTTATCTCTAATTCCCACACTCATCCAAACTGAAAAACAACGGTATTTTCTTTCATCGTTTTCTCTATTCACATTGATAATGCTTTGCATGGGATTCTGGACTTTAAAGATTTTGAAATGATTTACATTCTCTATGCAGACCTTTTTGTTTTAAAAACTTGCCACTACTCTGATTAAAAGCGGGGAGTGACACTACTCATTGTTAAAGACTGTGATGTGGAATTAGTCCATTCAGCTTTTAAAGAAAGGAAATAGCAGTGTTTGCCCTGGACCGGAACAACATGGTTTTCTGCTTTTGTCCAAGACTGAGCATGGAGCTTTTCAGTTGATGAAGCTGCTGCTTCTACCAGCAATTTTGAAAGCACGGTTGGGGTTCAGTGAAAAACCTTCCACTCTTTGCCTAGCTACAATAGAAAAACTAATTGTAATATATATATATATATATGAGAATGAGTTTTTTAACAGGTGACTGTGGAATTTAATAAGGAGGGAATAGGAAAGACGTAACAACACTGGAATGCAAAATAAAGACTAAACTGGGACGTGTTTAATATCAGTGCAGTGAGTCATGCCTGTGTTTCCCAGTTCACCTCATGTAGGCTGATTCTTTTCCTACTACCTCCTGAAAGAAAGATGACCTTAAGCCAAATGGACAGGATATCAAGATGCTCATAGGGGGTTTTAGTAGGCGGCTGAGTGAATTTCACATTAATTCTTGAAAACAATGCCCACAATAGCACAAAAACCTTTTTAGGCTTCATTTTGGTTATTTTAGAAAATTGTGAATCATGCATACCTACAGCAACAATAATAAAAACCAGGAAGTAAGATTATGGACGATGTGTTGGTTACAAAAATGTAATTGTGGGGTTGGCAAGATGGCTCACTGGGCAAAGGTACTCGGGAAAGCATGCTAACTGAAATATGGTCCCTGGAATCCACAAGAGGCGGGAGGAGACCATGGACCCCACAGAGCTGTCCTCTGCCTGCCATGATCACACCATGGCATCAATGCCCCCCACCCATGAGTGCACACACAATAATAGTAAAAAAAAAAAAACAATTGAAAAATCTTGATTGTTATCTAGATTTAGTCTGTAAAATTGGGGAAAATAGTTTCTAGGGTTAAATGATTCCTGGAGCTGAATGAGAAGGCTTCAGCCGGTCTCGGCTGAGCGTTCCTTCTGTGAAGGGATGAATTTTACATAGACCTTAATTTTCTCCATTGTCGCTTTCACTCTTCAGGATGTCATAGCTCTTCTCTGAGCATACATCTTCCTACCGAGGAATGATCTTATCCTTTTAAGCTGAAGCAAATATTGTTATTTTTCTTCGGTCCTTCTCGGCTTGCTAGAAGGTAGATGTGCTGGCTGGTTCTAGGTCAACTTGACACAGCCAGAGTAGTGTTTAAAGAGGAATCTTCACTGGAAGGAACCAAGAACCCCAACTCCTTTCTCCTTTAAAGGCACCTGACACTATTGGGCTCCCTGAGGCCAGGGCAGCTCAAGGGTCTCTCACCAGATCGTGCCCCTTACTTCTGAGAAGTCCTGCTACTCTGAAGGGCTTCTCACTGGGACCTGGAACTGCTTGGACATGGTACTCTACAGGTGAGGAGGGCATTGTGCTCCTCCACTCTGTGGGAAGGAGCCTTGTGACTGACAACCTGCATGGCTCCTTTAGATGGTCCTCCTAGATGCTCAGGGTCCTGGCCACATTCCTCTCTGCAAGGTAACATTTACTAAGGCTGTCCTAGGGACTGCAGGTTAACCACAGGAGGACCTGCTCCTAACCCTCACCTCAGACACAAGTCCTGTGTTTAAAAGCCCAGTTGGGGGTCCTCAGGTTTACAAGCTCTGGGTAGCAGTGGGGTACACAGAGATAACACTCAGCTCTAAACTGGAAACACAACCATTCATTTTGAGTCTCATTCCTGTGGTAAGATGAACACGTATGTCTTCCTGACCCCAAAATGTTCACACCCTAACTCTGAACAGCTTAATTTATATGGATAGGGGACTTTGCAGCTGTGACTGAGCTAAGGCTCTTTGTCTAGAGACAGTCTCCTAGATTATCCAGTCAGGTCCTTGAAGGTAGAGAGAAAGGATGATAGGAAAAATCTCACAGAAGCAAGACATAAGAAGGGCTCTCTTGGACAGCCAGGCCCCAAGGAAAGAGGAAGGAGCCCCAGGAGAGGACAGTGGAAAGACAGACAGATACTCCTTGCACCTCCAGAAGTGAGCGCTCCTCTACCAATACCTTGTGCTTAGCCCAGTGAGACCCAGGTAGGAGCCCTATAGCCAGTTCCTGTCATTTGAGCTGCTGAGTCTGTGGTCATGTGTCAGGCAACACTTGTGCCCAGTCAAAGGGGATTTCTAAACTCTCTTTCAAAACGACCTGAGAACTTTGTGTAGACTTGAAGGCCTGGGATCGCCAGAACTCTGCTTGCTGGCTCCATCTGTGAGCCAAAGCAGTATGAGGCCTTCCCCAGCACCGTGTACTTAGACTTCCCAGTCCCCAGAACTGTGGGCCAAAGCAAAGCCATCTCAGGAACTCAAGGCAGGAACTTGGAGTCAGGAGCTGACACAGAGACCAACTGAGGATCAGCCTCCTCTTCTGTCTGCTTGCTCAGCAATCAGCTGCCTTTCTTATACAGAGCAGGCCCACCTATCCAGGGATGGCACCACCCACGGCGAACTAGCTCCCCTGTGCCAATTAACAACCAGGAAAAGCCCCCAGAGACATGCCCACAGACCAGTCTGTAGCATGAATTTAAAAAAAAAGCCAGAGACAGATATTGGAATTCAACCTGAAGATCAGAAAAGCAAAGCAGCCAGCCACTGGCTCTTGCCTCTACCTCAGACTGAAAATGAATGAGATCCTGTCTCCATGAATCCTAAACACTCTGCACCCCACTGAGTTCCTGTCTTTTCCCCTTTGTAGTCCTCTCTCTGCCCACCCATATTGCTCCTGTCTCCATCTCTCTATGCTGGGATGTGATCCCAAGTACTGGGATCACCTTTGTGTGAGCTCTCTTTCTCTTTTAGACAGATTCAATCTCGTGTAGCCCAGGGTGGCCTTGAACTCATAGAGATCCCTTTGCCTCTGTTTCCTGAGTCCTGGAATTAAAGGTGTGTGCCACCACTCCTTGGCTTGTATGACTGACTAGTGTGGCGGCCCTCTGATTTTTCAGGCTAGCTTTATTTATTAAAACACAAATGGTAAACCACTATACCAGTCTGTGGAGGAAATTCTTTGAGTGTCATTCTTCCCAGGTGTGTCAAGTTGACAATCAAGATTAGCCATAAGAGTGCCACAAATCATTGAGAATAAAAGGACCATTTGGTTTCTTATTTGTAAAACTAATTCTTTAGAAAAAATAAAAATGAAGCCCACCTCATACCTCCATCAAAGGTAGACTCCAGATTGATGCGAGATAGCATCACCTGGAAAAAGTATCTTTGTGGTCTACAGAGAAAAACTGAGGCTTCTGTTACTTTAAAGTTAATCATTCAATTAAATAAATGTTGCCAAGAATAAAGTCATTAAATTACAGATGAGATTAAGATATTTTCTGTGTCATAAGGTGATAAGAGACTAGTATATACAGTATGAAGCACCTACAGGACAAGAAGAAAAAACAAGGCAATAAGAAAAACAAGCACAGGTTATTGCACAGGCAGTTTACAAAGGAAGAACTGAAGATGCTGGGTGGGGCAGAAAAGCCTTCCAGTTCGCTGGTGATGAGAAGACTGTCGAATGAAACAACCGGCACACCAAATCTCCCCCATAGATCAGGGGCATGATCAAAGCTGAATGATGCCAAAGGCTGATATGAATACTCACTCCTAGCGGGGACTGCTTGTATCCTAGAGCCCAGATGTTCCCGACATGTATATCCCAGAGCAACCCCTAGCAGAGACATTCCTACTGAGGTTTGCGAGAGAAGAATATAATGTAATGAGCAGTTCCAATGTAATACCACAGCCAACACAGTTCAGTAACCGAATTAGCATAATCTCCATCAAACTGGACCTTCTTTCAGAAGTGTGGCCGTTGTCCCTGCTTCACTCTTATTCCAACAGACCCTAAGTCTTTGTCAGAGAAACAAGACAAGAACATCGAATAAATGACATACATTTGGGAAAAGAAGAAGCCCAACCTTCTCTCTGTGTTAATGCTCTCCTATATTTAAAACACCCTAAAGCTGACCAGAAAACTCTGAGAACCAAGACTTTCAGCAAAACAGAAGGTATCAAATCAGCAGTTCTCCTGGTCACCAATAACAAACATTCTGGGAAACAAGAAAGAACAACAAAAACAAACAAACAAATCTATGGCTAACCCTAACCTAGGAGGTAAGCTAAGCAAACCACAAACACTGAAGAAAGCACAGGTGGGCAGACTCCCCATGTGCACACATCAGAAATTAGTACGCGGCCACATGAGTAAAGGTGATATCTACAGATTTAGTCCAGCCCCCATCAGAATTTCAATGACATTCTTCACAGAATTATTAGCTTTCTGTTTTTCAGCTGGCTTAGCTATTTTTGAACTTTTGTATTTTAATATAAAGTTTAAATGAGTATAAATTTTTAAGAAACATTTGGCTTGAATTTTTATTGGGATTTTATAATTTGCACATTCTTTCTATGTTAACTATTAAGTCTTTATATTCAAGTATATTTAAGCACTCTATACATTTGACTTTTTAGACTTTTTATTTTCTTTCCTAGAGTTTTACATTTTTCTCCATTGTAGCATGAATTCTAATTGGTCTTAATAATAAAAACTTGGAGTCAGCTACCAGGGGGTGAAAGCTGAAGGATCAGAGAAGCAGAGCAGCCAGCCACGTGAGAGTTCTTACCTCTACCAATGCTCAGACCAAATGAGCAGTCCTGTCCTCAGGCTGCCTCCTCAGACTGCTCTGAGCTCCTGTCTCCTCCCACCTTATAGTCCTCTCTCCACCCAGCCATATCACTCC